>MU280771.1:0-121880 GCA_022385605.1 Xylariaceae sp. FL0594
TTTTTTTTTTTTTTTTTTTTTTTTTTTTTATTTCTTTTTTTTTTTTTATTTAATCTTTTTGGGGTTTGTTTCACAACCTTTTTATCACGCCCCCCACCCCCCCCCCCCCCCCCCCCCCCCCCCCTCCCCACCGCTCGCATCTCAAATGTGAAGATGCATCGCTGACAATATATATGACTCTTTCCTGAATATAAAGTACAGATTACCTAGTCTGACAACTCCCTAGGTTGGATACTTGGACATATCATTCCTGCATGGTCTCTGTTAAGTCGCTAACGTATTGCACGTATGGCAGTTTTCCGCGCTGTAGTTCATGCAGTTGAAGGTACCGTAGATTAGGATAGGAGACTCTCGTGACCGCGTCCTTTTTTCATTTGATTTTACATATCTGAGGTAGGTGTAGGCCATAGGACCACTCGGAAGACCGTTTTGCAGATGTATATAAGCGACAACGCGCGTTTTAATCACCTTAGTATTTCCGGAGCTTGGATGCATGAAGAAGTACGCGAGGATGCCTTGCATGTATGTATTGTATGTATGTAGGTAGGTTGCAACGTAAGTACAGTAACCTTAGTAAGGTTCGGTCATTGGTCGATACTCGCAGTTCTTACACCATCAAGAAATGTTGAACTTGTGCGTGTACAGATAGATATCTAGGAAAAGAAATCTTGTCAAAGATCCAAATAAGAGAGGAATCGTGTTAGAGCCCTTCCTCGCCCCATCTAGGTACTTAGGCAGTTCGATCTTTGGTGGTATAGTATTTCTTGGAAGTTCCAACATGCTCAGTAGGTAAGAAGTGGTAACAGCAAAAGGGATAGAAGTGAAGAATAAGAACCATGCAATGGTATTATGGGACATTTCTAATGCAAATCTTTACCGTACACATGTCTAGCCAGTGGGTATGTAGGCGTAGGCCTATAATGCGCTCGGGTAATGCGTGCAAGCCGTTAAAAAATAAATACATGTACAGGTACGATGACACGCTTTCTTTTGAATACGCGCCGCTGCTTCCTCTAACCGGCGATGAGAACCCAAAGGCTGTATCGAAAACAGTTAGCGAAGAACCGACAAGCGCGTAAAAGATCCAGGTTCAAGGACAAGGGCAAAGAGGGTGAGGAGAACTGGACCAACAACTTACAGGAAAAATATCATAAGAACGCCAAACATCTTTGCTATCAGCCACCGGTTGCTGGATACCCTGGACCAGTACTTCAGCAGCTCGCGCTGCGCCCCCTGAACGTTGTCGACGACATCCTCTGTGTTGGCGTCTATCCGCTCGATCATCTCGCTCTGCTCCGACACCATCTGGGCCAGCTGGCCGAATATGGAGCCTAGCTCGGTGATGGTCTTCTCGATGGCCTCGATGGCCTCCCCGCGCTGTTGGATGTACGTGTTTTGCGGCTGGGCCTCCTCCATCATCAACACCTGCTGGTCGCTGACGGGGTTGAGAGACAGGAGGTCGGCGCCCGGCGAGGGGGTTCCGCGCGCCGGTGTCCCGTACAGGGGTGAGGCGGACTGCTGTATCGACGTCTGGGTGTGTTGCGATACGGTGGAGATGAAGTTCTCGGTGCGAGACCGCGACGCCTGGATGTTCTTCGTCCGCACCTCTAGCACGTCCTTGAAGTTTGCGCCCACGTCGCTGAGCTTGCCTTGCAGCATGAGCACCACGTTCTTGTTGTGTTCGCCTTCCTGGTCGGCTTTAGGATGTTGTTGGCGGGTAAGGGTTTGGAGACTCGAGATCTGTTGGTTCAGGGAGGACAGATCTTGCTTGATTATGAAGGTGAGTTCGTTTATCTCGACGGGCCGGTCATCGAACAGCGTCTTCCTCTTGGCCAGCTGGGCGAGCTTTTCTAGCTTCCCCATCGTCGCGCCTATCCCCCTGCCAATCTCGGCAGCGCGCCTGGCGAACTCGGATCTCCGGGGTTGCCCATCGCCGTTGGCATTTGCCGCCGCCTTCTGGGAATCGGTAAGGAGGGATCGCCTCTGCGCGCCGACTTTGGACGCGGCTTGTCTTTTTTGGACCTGTGTCAGAACAGACCGGAATTCGGCGGTCCGGTCCTGTATTGATGCGACCGCCATGGCTGGGCCGGGGGAAGAAGTCGTCGACCCTTTGGGGGCTGGGGATTCGCAGAAAGGGCTCTGAGAAAGAGAGGCGCGGAGTCGGAGGGAACAATGAGATCGGAAAAGTGACGGGTATCTAAAAAAGGTTACGTCGTACTGGTCGAAGACGTCGGGTAGCGCAGCTACTCTATTGACGAATAAGTACCTATCGACAGAGCGCGGTTCGCCGATTCGCCGATGATAGAGAGAAAGAGCAAGTCCGATTTATCTGTCGAGAATTGAGATAGTTGGTACGGAGTATTGGCATAGGTATGTGAAAGAACGAAAGAGCACCCGGCTATTTGAAGATTCGGGCGTAATTGGACAGAAACACAGTTTGTGTAGTAGGGCCGAAGTGCGTAGGAGGTAATTTGACTTTAAATTGATTTAACCCAGGTACGACGATGCTTCACTTTCAAACAGTCTTGGATGGTTTGAATCTGAAACGACACCTTCTCTTCTCGAGGTAACTTGATCTAGGTGGGCTGTCCCTGACTCCCAGGTACCTACCATCCGCTGAGGCCAGTTTGTGCTAGCGTACAGGTTTAATACAGTATGTACTGCTGTACTGCTGTATCTTGGAAGAATCTAGACTAGATACATATCTGTTAGGTGCATGTCTTCAAACTGCACAGGCACTAGTCTACTAGTAGTAGGGAACTTTGTCACGGCCTATGTGGCGCTGTGGCGGTGCCGACTGTCATGAAGATTATGAAGCTTCCAAGTTCCAATTTGCAGAAAGATGCACCAGCTCATCTGTCGATGCTAGTGCCACGACTTATGTTGACGTGCATGTCATGCTGTAGATATCGTATGGCTGGCCCTGGTCCTGCTTCATATTGATGATCTGGTGGTATACCTGTATACCTTCATGTTGTCATCGTTGAAAGTCTCAATGACGCGGCAAGGGACCTTGGCCCGCTTGATTATGTTAGTACTCGTTCTCTTTTTGTGACCTTTGTAGCATGAAGCAGGTAGAACAATGACCAACGTTCTCAACCGATGGCAAGAAGAGCTTGGAGTCATACTCAATCCTGCATTTCGTATACAGAATACAAAGCCTTACAAAGCTACATAAACTCGGTGTTGGTGGTACGTCCATCCAACGAAAGGGTGTATTGATACGACGATGATGTGGTAGATTTGGAGTTCAACACATCCATACACATAGGGATTGATGCTGAGTACTGGTGATTACCTGTGCCTGAACTTCCAGTAAAGCATCATGGAGGTAAGTAACAAGCTGGGAATCCCTTCGAAGTTCGTATAGGGTTATGGACGGTCAGTCTCTGATTGGCCTTTCAACTTTGCCTTTCCTTTGCGGTTTTGAAGCAGAAACCTTGGTCTAGATAATGGGAAAGACGGCAACTCCACATGGCATGGGACGGAACTAGCCTGCCTCCTTTTGTTAGTAGTATTGGTGGATGCCAACTAAGATTGTGACTAGCACTGACTAGACTAGCGTGAGGCAGAATGTGCTAACCTCCTAGCCTATGTAGGTAGAGCTAACTGTGTCAGAAGGTACATACACCTACTGCTGTCCCTGCTGTCCCGCCTGCTGTATGCTGTACAGTATTCCCGTATGCCCCTCTGAATGATCCCGTATTCGGCATGTACAGTCTCAAATTCAGATTACCGGTAGACCCAACATCAGGTCCATCACCAGTCGCTGTGTTACAGAACTTACTTTATATATCACCAAATTTCTGCTTCCCTTTTCCCTCCCCATGCCAGCATACTTTGCCATGTCCGCCAATTTTCAATTGCTCGGCCAGTAGCAGATTTGCGTTTTACACCCTTTTCTATCTACTCCTACATAGAGTATGCATATGTAGTAGTTATTATGTCCACTCTTGATTGTGCCTGCGCGATTGTTCATTAATCCCCTCTCAGGTTGTGGCAGATCCCGTTGTTCTGTTTCCCCCCTATATATACATATTTTGATTCGTCACTCGGTGCTCAAAGGACACGCAAGCCCATTTGCTGCGCCGTGTCTGACTTCCCTAAGCCACGTAGCTCGATAGGTGCGACAGACGGCCTGCAGCTCCAGTAACTCACCATTGTTGTAAGGGGAGGGACATGGTCGAAGTATACTACTTATCTACTACTAGCCATGGACTCGGGATCGTATAACCACATCCGCAAGGGCGCAATGCCCTCTTCCTCACTGTCAGTATGAACTGTGTAGCCCAGACGGCGTCGGTGGAAGCTGACCATCTCGGCCTAACTAGCGCGTCATCGGCTCATACATACAAAACGAACGTGAACCGGACGAAGACTCGAAAATGGGTGGAGGCCAAAATGCAAAGCTATGACGGCGACGACTGGGGAAATGATTATGATGATTTTGACGACGGCGACGATCAAGACAACGACCCGGAACCGCCGCCAAAGCCGACCGGTCCTCGACGACCTGGTCAACCGGGCCATCAGTTACCATCGGCACGAACCTTTCCACAAACGGCTCCTTACGGCCAGCTAGCATCGCGGACCTCGCGGGAGCCGCCACCCCTCCATGTCCAGACTCAACAGACTGCGCCCAGAACGATTCCGCTGCCGAATGGTGCTAGGTCTGCTTACGCCGAGTCTTACACGACTGCCGCAATCTCTGGCTCCCCGAACAACAGGTTTTCTAGTTCCCAGGGCGTAGAGGCGGCATCGAACCCTCGATACCCCCCTCGCAAGAGTAGCATGGGCCAACAAGACCGTCCCGATATTGCCGAAAAAGTCGCTCCAATGTCGAATTCCCCGCCTGCTTTGAACCCCGGAAATAGACCGTTCGCGGATCAGCGATTGGCATCTCCAAGCGTGGCTGCTCCGACCGGCGCGGCTAAGCCTACGTCATTTGTTCGCCCAGCCGACATATACAGACGGATGGACGAGGAGAAGGAGAGAGCACGGCTTTCCATGGATTCTTCTGGTCGCCAGAGTGAGGACAGTGTGTTAGGTCGAACAGAACGTGCGTCTTCTCCGGGCCAGTTAAGATCGTCCCAGGAACAGAGTCGGCGAACGAGTTTCGAAAGCCACGAAGGGTCCGAGTCTGCTCATGGTAGAAAATCCACGTTAGCGCCGGTCGCCGAGAGGAAGAGCGAATATGGTATGGAGGGCTTGTTCGCCCAAACCCAGCCCAGCCCACTGTCAGTTTCTCTCGAGTCAAGTGGTACCAAACCTGAGTTACCCCCCTCGGAGAATACAAAAGAAGAGCTTCTTCATGTGCGCCGCTTTTCTTCGAGTCCCCTATTACCTAGCCTTACCCGGGTCTCTGGCTTCGGCGTTGATTTCTTCTCCAATGCTGGCAGCTTCGTCTCGACCGCGAGTCCCAGTCCTCCGATATCATCGTCAGAGCCGCCGCCCTTTTCAGAAGTAGGTGCGACCAATCCAAATGAGGGGCAGCAGACCAGTACCCCAGGCAATCTCGAGCCGACGCCGAAGCAAGACGGGACCTCGCCCACGTCCAAAGACAAACTAGACACTTCGAAGTTCGACAGGCGGCCGGAACTGCCAGGTAGTTGGGTTTCAGAAAGCACAACCCTTCCATTGGCAGCGACGTCAGAGCAGCCCACGCCACTAGAAAAAGAATTGATACAGGACGGGACGTCATCAGCCACGGTCCCTAGCAATACCATGGGGCAGATCGACAAAATCCGAGACGACGAAACTCCATTGTCACAGAGTGAAATGACGCCAGCGCCCAATGCAGAGGACCGACCAGATGCAGACCCCTCTTATAACGATAAGGGTGCTGGGGACCCTGAGGAACAGCATAAGGACACTGGGGCTTCTCCAGCTCCCGGTGCGCCTACCACCGAAGAGCACATGCCGACCCCACCGTCCTTTCAGCTGAGGGAGAGGGAGGACAAGAGCCAGCAACAGCACACATCGGCAAGCCAACCGCATATCCCCCTCGATGACCTGGGGTTTACGTCACTAGCGCCGCTCAACCCATCCCGAGCCGACGGTACACAGCCAGAGATCAGCCTACCAACAATAAGTCGCCAACGGAATCCCACTGTTAGTACTGTTGGTAGCGTATCGCCAGAAAGGGACTTGGAGAGTGACAAGTTGCGCGAGGAGATCATAAAGTCGCTGAGTCCCGCGCCCTCTTCGCCAACAGCAGGCGGCTCTTTTAGCCAAGGCGATGGGAGTAGAGAACCGGTCCCGGGCAATCTGACCCGTGAGAGCACATATCTAGCAGGTGTCTATGATGATTATCTGTCGCCTGCAGAGGACAAGTCACTGCAAGAGGTGAGCCAGGAGGCTAAAACAGCTGCCCACCTAATTCCTAGTCAAGTCGCGGAGCCCGAACTCGCCAATGTGGCCACCTACCCGCCAAGTCTAGCACGCGACGGCGGTAAGATTCCCCAGGACACCGCACAAGAGTCTGGTGGGACTTCCACGCAAGGCGACGTGCGCAGGCAAAGGCGGTTTTCGTGGCAACAAAGCGTTGATGAAGAAATCTTGAGCCCTGTCGGTGCAAAACCAACCATGGCCGTCTACTCACCAGAACCATCCCCAAGTGATCAACGGGCCTTTCCGTCGCCATCGGAGATGCGATCCGACGTGGTCTCTCCAATGTCGAATTCATTGCAGGTAGAAGGTGGAAGCACAGGCGCGATATCGCACCAGGTCTCCCAGGTCAGCAGTCGAGCCCCAGGAGACGCGTCTTTATCGGCTATCGAACCACCCTCTCCCATATCGATTATGGCGACGAAGAGCCCAGAGCTCGCACCGGCTGGGCTGAATATGTCCAGCCTCTCCCTTGCAGATGAGAAAGAAAAGGCGCTCATAGGCGATCCTCAATCTCGGACATCTAGTGCAGCTGGGCAGCATCCTGCGTTTGCTCAAGACCTGGAAACACACAGCCGCGGCGTTCCAGTGATAGAGCCGGCCCCCGCTCCGCAATCCTCCCACTCCGAGATGGTTCCTGCGACATTCCGCGAGATTCTGAATCTTCCATCATGTGAAGAACGGATCAAGATGTTCGACGAGACGCGAGAGCAGTTTTACATGATGGATTCTGGACTCGCCAGCTGGTTGATCCACCTCCAAGGAGAACCAGAACACGCCAAGGCGGTGGCGGGAAGCAGCGCCCAGATATTCTCATCCAGTGAGTCTGGAGCGCCTGCTGGGCCTGCGGTAGCACCTTTCCCTGTTGCAAGTAGATTGGGCGGAATGGGATCCCAGTCGAGACGGACGTCGATAGGTAATGTGCACCAGCTCATTACAGGCCAGTCCGGCAGCAACTTCAACGCTGCCGGCAATCAAGTCGGGACAAAGAGCAAGGAGTTTCTCCACGCTGCGGGCGCGTTCGGCAACAAGGGAGTCAAGTCAGGCATGAAGCTCTTCAATAAGGGGAAGAGTAAGCTCAGGGAGCGAACCGGTGGGGACCGGACGTTTTCTAGGTAAAATGGCACATTTCCTTCATTTGGAGTGGATATGTTGTTGTTGTTATGGACGATGGGAGTTTGCACTGGCTCTGTGAAAGCAATGGCGATGGCGCTTCTCTTTTGGCGGGGTTCTTGCTTAAATATTCGGTGTTTAGCTTATGGTTTTAACTTTGCAGCAAATGGTGGGCGAAGGTATTTCATCCCATGTCAGCCTGATAAGCAGGTGATATTTTCTAATGACTGATGGAACTTCTTTTTATATTTTGTTCCTCACTGGGAACGCTATTGTTATTATTCAAGGGTCTCCTCCCGCTGTCGCAAGCGGCGTTCTCACTACTCGGTGACCGCGTACTACCGGGCTTCTCGAGAGTCTGTAATTTCAAGCTCCTTATTGGCATAGGGAGGCGACCAATCCAAGACATTACGCGCATTGCAGGAATGCAGAAATGGCAAGCTACAAGTAATGCGACATACAGACAGCAGCAAATTGCGCGATAGGATCCTGGAGGTACCGACTAGGCTATTCTGTACCAATACGTGGGGGGGCTCACCCCATGTGGCTTTGACGACGAAGGATCTCTGTTACCACATTAACCTACAGGATTACTATCGCGCAAATGGGAAAGGAGCCTGATGAGGGTGTGACCTTGGCTTCCGTCGGTAATACATGTAAGAAGGATCAAGAGCAGGCGCGGGCAGAGTGATTCTGGGCGGATTCGGACCCAGTCTGCATCTGGCGACGGGGCGCGTCGTCGTGACAAGTTCAGGCGAGTGCGACTCAGTCTTCAGTACAACCTACAGCATACTCACGCATGGCTGAGTGAGCAATGCTACGTTATTGTCTGGAAGGAGGTCAGGCTGTAGTAATAATGGGTGTATCAGCTAACCTTAGGTAACTTACGACGGCCTGGCTCTTGGAGTAGCAATCAAAAACATGTACATAAGTGTTGTTAAATCTCCAGTCTTCTCTTTCTCCTGCACAGAGACAAGCTTTTCCCCATCCTCTATGAAGTCCAAATTGTCGCGACACGCCTACCTTACTGGCGGTCCACTCGCTGTATAAAAAACAACCCTTTGGACTTCATGTGTCGACGTGCCACCTTGTCTTTCTCTGGTTTCCGCGCTTGAATCGTCTGTTTGTATCCTATCGCTCCCCCATATGCTGTCTAGGAGGCAGGGACAGTTCGCGCTCGACTCAACTCGACAATACCAATATACCTGCCCGCCCCGTCTCATTCGACTCCCTGACGCCAAAAGAAATACTCGCCGACATTTGTGTGCGCAATATCCATCCAGGAAACTTCGCAGCAAGCGGGGAATAGGACTTGGAGATGCCCACCAGGTTCAATAGGAACTAGGTCATTGTTTCTAACTTTAGGCCTTCCAAGCATAAAGGAGATTTTAAGCGCAACACCGGCGTCACCTTAGCGCTAGCGGTCGACGAAGTTGTATAGCGGGCTACGGCATTTGCGGCATAGCGGCAACTATTACCCCTATCTAAACTAGCATGGAATTTCATGGGTCCTTGCGTCGCCAGAGCCCTTGCACGAATTAACAGCACAACCGAACGATCATGAAAGTGCATCATACTAAACAAACAAGTTACATACTGAAAACAGAGGTTCTCAGTTGAGGTGCTATTCAACACGGTAACTACCTTGAATAAATAAGTCCAAGGCCCTGGGCGTAAGCCCCGGTGCGGATTTGGACAGGAAGACAGACGGTGACAGAGGGCGGAAAGGTAAAGGAACGAAGCGAGTGTGTTATAGGTGATGAGGCTGAAGAGAATCTCCATGGACGACGACCAAGACACCCTTGCTGGTGAGAATAGTTCATCGCGGATACGGGCTTGAAGCTTCCAAGCTCCTCAACCAGAGCAATAAACTCAGATGTTTACCTTAGCAAATGATCGGAATTTGCAGGACAAACGGCAAGGCCTGAACAAGGTACTTACATATAGCCAGGAAAATTGGGTCCGCCAGCTGCAACGACAGGCACAACGAATCTTGCAACTCCCCCAGGTCCGTCAGGCCTCCAAAACCCTGTCCAGCCCCCTGTCGCAGCACCAAAGCCATGCCCAACCCGACCTAGTACAGGCCACTCAACAGCTCCAGCTTGATCCATCCCAATCTCCCGAGCCCCAGCGCCGTCTTCAGCACCAACCGAACCTCCAGCAAAGGATTGTTCAAGCGTCACCGCTGTCCTTCCTGCAGCACGTGAATTGTTGCACTGGCGGTGATCCCCATTCTCGATCCGAGTCTCAGCAGTCTCAGCAGTCTCACTATCCTGCTCGGCTTCGGCCCCATCCGTCGCTGGCTCAGACTGAAGTTCAGTCCCCATCTCACAGTAGAAGAAAGCAGCTGCCCTATCCCTGTCTCCCACCCGGTCCTGGTTCTGCTACTACTACTACTAATAATAATCATAATCCTACTACGTGCTATCCCTATCCCTCTCCATCGTATTCCCACTCCCACACTCGCTCACAGTCCGACTCTCAACCGAACTTTGGTTCGCATTCTTCTCCGTCACCTGCTCAGCCCTATCGGTCGCCCTCTCAGCCGCCCCAGCTGCCACCGTTGTCGGCATCACTGACGTCCATTTCTCTGTCTTCATTTGGTCAGGCTCATCGCCAATCATCGTATGAGGAGGGCGACAGCTACTTTCTCTCGAGCTTCCCTTCCACTCCCACTCCCACTCTGACAGCTCCTGGTCTGGGCTCAGCTCCACTTGACGCCGCACTCCCTTTCTCATTTAGTTCTATCCCTCGCTTACCCACCCCAGCGGATGACCTAATAGTCCCTCCTCCTCTTCCTGAGACGCGTTCTTCAACACCAGCATTCCGTAGCCTCGACAAGTGCAGCAGCAACGAGCGAACTGCTTATTCACCTACACCTACTGCTGCCTATAGCACACGGCTCGTCTCACCTGCTCTGAGACGTCCGCTTACCTCGGACTCTCTTGGCGGCGCGTCGCTCTTTGACGATAAAGATTTTCAGCGTAGTCTAGGTCATTTGGGGTCCGTCAGGATAGCCGATCGCCCCGGAACTGCAGCCACTGCTGTCGCCCGTTCCACGTCTGCCGCCGTGACCAGTGCTGTCGCGCATGATGCTGATGTTGCGCTTGTGACGACGGATGTGCGATCTGACGACTGGTTCCAATTCACAGCTGATGACAGTAGAAGAACCATGACGGTGGCCATGGAACAGCAGCAACACCGACCGCAGGGCGGTCAGTTCGCGCCTGCTGCGACGACGACGACGACGACAACGTCGTCAAAATTCACCTTCGTCCCATTGCCTCCCATCCGCCGCACATCTGGTTTTGATGCGCTGCGGAGGAAGGGGCTACTAGACGATTATAGCGACACGGCACCGTCGCCAATTGAGAAGGACAGCCCACCGGTCTCCCCGGTGGCCGCAGCTCAGCAAACCAGCAACGGTCAATTGTCCGCTGCCCAAAGCCTGCCGCCTCATTCTTCCCCGCACAACTCTGCCCAGCCCCAAGCTAAACCCGCGCAGAATTTGACGGTGGACTCCAATGCGCAGATGTCATCCTCCTCTCCATTGCAGCAACAAACAAATGGGCTTGCTGCTGCCGGACCTCCCGGTCAAGACGGAACATCTCAGCCGTCATCAAATGCGATGCAGATGCATCCTCCCCACCAGACAATGATGGGTCGAGGCGGCTCTGCGGGCGCACCGCCAATCGCGCCAGGCCAGATGATGGTCAACGGTCAGGGCCAGACTGTCATCATGCAGGCTGGACGTCAGTGGGTCGCGCAAGAATCGCATCTCATAGTGCCGCTCAACCCGTCGAACCGAGGTCGCACGGCGAATGGTACTCAGGCTTATGTCTACGATAAGGAGACGGAAGGTGACGTTGCGCGGCCAGCGCCGCCGCCGCCGGTACAATCGCGTCTGCGCGTTACGAGTACCAGCACTCCCCCATCTACGGCGGGGCGCTACCCGGGGCTTTTCCCTGCCACGTCGAGACAGTATGCGTCGCAAGGGCCCGTGCCGCTCCCACAGCACCCGCTCCTCAGAGGCCAGAACAACCATACTGGGTTTAGAGAAAGTCTGGATATGAAAGACGCCGGTGGTGAGTGAGGGCTTTTGGGTTGAAATTTTCATCCTCCACCCGCCTGTTTCGCTGACTTTTGGGGTTAGTCCGTGTTGAGCAGGCCTCAGTTTCCAGTATGACTAGTGAAGAGGTGAGCGAGAAAAGCGACAGGCGAGTCTCTACATCCATCTTCAGCTTAGGCCATAAACGCAACCCAAGCAGCACGACGCCCGGTCAGCAGGCGTCAGCTGAGGGACCCACGGAAAAGAGGAAGAAGTTCCTCGCATCTGTGGCAAGCATCGCTCATTCTCAGCCGAAGGCGAAACCAGCGCCCGGATCAGGGCCATTGACTACCTTTCAGGATGCCGATCAAGTCTCGGTGCAGAGCCATGGTGACCCGGTACCGGTGAAGAAGCGACTCTCGGAGCTCAGGACCATGATCAAGGGCGTGGGGAACGCCAAAGAGGGCGCAAAGGATGAACAACCGGTAAAGGCCGACACGGGATATGAGCCCAGGCCGTCGATGCAGGTCGCGCGGAGTAACGTTCAATTCGCCGGCTCAGAACCGTCACGAGCCCAACCTGGGCCTTTTGGGTTTGTGGCGCAACAAAACTCGTTCGCATCGCGTCCTTCCATGCAAGGAGGCCCCTCGCAGATGAAGGAGCAGCAACAGCTTGGGACGAACCCACCTTCTTTTGGCGGCATTCCTCGAGCAGATACTGGTGGTCCTCCGTCTATACAGACGCAAAATCCCGGAAAGAGTGAGGAGAGCGGGAAGAGGGGGATGGCCACCGGCTTTCTTGGCGGACTGTTCCACAAGCAGGGAAACAAGGCGAAAGAAGCGAAGTCACCCTCCCCTCAGCCGACACCCCAGCTCAACCAACGGCCGGTGCAACCTCCTCCCATGCCAGCGGGTTATATTCCCTTCCGTCCGGCACAAGTGCACCTGCCTGGTCAGCAACTCGGCCCTCACCCGATGCTGGCTGGCCAACCCCCAGCCTCACGTCCGGGCCAACTTCAGGCCACTCCTATGGAACCGGGTCAAACCGCGCCGTTCCTTCAGACAGCACAGATGGTGACTATCCGTCGACCCTCCGAGATCACAGTCTCTTCACAGACCTCACCCCAGCCGAATAATCACCGGATGCCTTCACCGAAGGCTTCTCAAGTGAGCCTAAGGCAGCTTGCTGGGCCCAGCCCGTTGAGACAACAACCGAACCAGCCTGGACCACAGAAGGGGGCCAACATGGCACCAACACAGACCTCGCCTTTGTCGGATAACCAAGGGGAAAGAGTCGCGGCCACGACACCATCATCGATCAGTCGGGTGACTCCCAACAGGAAGCCCGTTGGGTCTGCCAATTCCAGAACGGATGGGCCATATATGACGTCAGCCGTGCCATCGGCCGGAGCCAGGCCAGAGAGGCTCACATCATCGCCGTCGCCACGGCCAGGTGAGCAGCAGCGCGCCCCCAGCCAGCTTTCTCAGGCACAGCCGAGCGGCGAAACGGGGTCATTTGAAGGCGAAAGAGACATCGGACCACCGTCTCTCCTGTCACTAACGCCGTCGCCTGTCCCTTCTACCTCGTCACCCAGGCCGCCTGGGGATCATGCTGCTGGAGACTCGCCTGGTCTGCGTGGACCAGCACAGGGTTTAGGAGTCTTCCAGAACGGCCCCAACCCAGCTGTCGGAGCCAATTCGGGCGGTGTCCCGAACGGGTTGAGATGGGGCCCCAGTGGCTTCCGGCCGATGGCTCCACCCTTGATCCCTCCATCGGCGGACGACCGAGTAAACACGACCCACGCCCCTAGCAGCCCTACCACCTCGATTGACCAGGGTAAGCTGTCCAAGTTTTTTGGGGCCTACGACGGAGGGAAGCCTGCGGCGCAGCCCCAAGCCAACAAGGAGAGGAGCGCGGCGTCCAAGTTTCTCGGCGCTTTTAAGCGGAGTTCCAAGAACACCGAGGCATCCCAGGCACAACACCGCCCCCAGACAAGCCCGCAGATATCTCAAAACCCCGCGGGTCCCGGTCGACAGGCGGCCTCTCCAGGTACCGGGGCAGAGCAGATGCAAGCAGCCAGGCGTCAGCTCGGCCAAACCGCAGCCAACGGTATGCCCATGCAGGGGCAAGCCCGAGCAGGCCCACCTATACCAGTCGCGGCCCAAGGCGGACGTGGTCAAATGCCACCTTACATGCAGCGCCCAGCCCCCTCTGTCAAAATGGCGAGCGAACCGCAATACGACGAAGTCCCAATCCCCAGGGGCTACGAGGCGGTGCGTGGTTACGGTACTGGCACCAGTTTAGCTCCTTCTCCATACGACACCGGACGCCCTGGGCTCCCGCAGATGCAGTTCGCGCAACACCCAGTGGTAATGCAGCCAGGATATCGCCCGCAACCGATAGATCCTCGCGCGTTACAGGTTTCCCAGGCCGGTGTGCCAGCTGGTGTCCGTCCCAATCCTCGAACTATGCCCCAAGGCTGGCCTAGTAATACGATGGTCCAACAAGACCGTCAGCCTTATCCTCAAGCGGCAACACAGAGCGCGCCTCCTCATATGCAGAGCCTTGGACCACCTCCACCTCAGAATCAGTTTGCTTCCCAGCAGTTTGTCCAAAGGCAGCCGGGGCTGGACCCGGCCGCGACAACACCGGGGCCACAGCCTCAGCAGTTCTCCCAGCCCCAGCATGACGCCAACTGGCAGGGAACTGATTCGATTCGAAGAATTTCGTCGTCGATTCCCACCTCTCATGCGCCTCCTATTTCCAGCCCAGCTCGGCAATTCAGTGCCCAGGGCGTGCCTGTGTCTCACAGTTCCACAAGCAGCGGAACGGCTACACCGCAGTCCCACCCTGCTCCGGTCGCCGTCCAACCACAAACTACTTCTAATCCTAATACTTCACCAGCGGCAGCACAGGTACCGGCACCGGCACCGGCACCCCACTCTGCCATTGTCCCGCCAGTAACCTCTACTGCTCAATTTCCAGAGAGCGCCAGGTCAATGCCCCCCACCACTGCCGCCGCAAGCTCCCCAGGGGGCCTCCTTCGATCATCTGATGCTACTCGATTGACAAGTCGGATGTCCGTGTCGCGACAGCCGGGGAAGAACGCCAGCGCTCGAACTGCAAGTTCGTCTCTCAGCCCTCCCAAATTCTCAGATCGCGCAGAGAACGTGAGCTCCGAACCCCCTGGAGCTCTGCGTGAGAACGGACACGTAAACGCAAGCGGAAACGTGCCTGTTCATCAAGTTTCGGACCAGGATCTCAGCATCAATGTCGACCGTGCGAACAACCATATCAGAAAGCCCAGCGAGGATATTTACGATGCTACGCCTCGTCTACCTAATGCCACTTTCCAGGGTCCCAATCAGGGTGAGACCCAAGGACAGGAGAACATCAACCATGCTGGCGCTGATACAAGCCGCCCGGGAGCAAATACCGACGGGGTCTCGATTACTGCTGGCGCTGCAGTAGGCGCCGCTGCCGGTGTTGCTGCTGTCACCGCCGGGGACAGCACGAGTTTTCTCGAGGGACCGGACGATTCGGAGACAGACGGCGGCAAGACTCCGGGCCTCGAAGAAGGGACAGAGGCCACAGAGATGAACATGGACACAGCCATCTCGCCGCCGCAACGCTCGGCCACCATTACCCTACCCATGGAGCCGGAGGAGAAGATCCTTGTGGATCAGCCGGTGGAGCTCGCCGCGGTGAACGACGACGACGACGACGGCATCCCCATGATGACAGCCACCTCGTATCCGGGCCAGGAATGGAACCCGTACGGTGCCGGCGAGTTTGGCGATTGGGAGTGAGACGAATATCGAAAATGGTACGGAGTTGCGGGGTCTCGTCGCCATGTTCATGGTCTCCTTTGCCATTTCGTGTTACGACGTTACGTACTCAGGTACAGTCGACCAGCGTTATCACGTCTCGTCTATTCCGTCAGGCCTTCGCGTGTATGAGTCAGCGCGTTGGAAGAAGAGAACCCAAATTTCGCCTTGTTTTGGATTTCAGAAAAGCACTGACCTTTTTTCATCACGTCAACTCATACCCTCTTATGCATGCATCTTCTGTCTTATATACTAAGACATCTACTCTTCTACATATCCGCCAACTTGGCCTTTTCATGTTTACAAATTACATATTATATCATACCCTATTTGTCATCATAGCAATGCGTTTTTTTTTACTTTGTCTATTCTTTGCTATGTGTAGAAAAGAAAAACCGCATTTACTTTGTTAATACTACTTGGATTGCTTGTGCTGTCGGGGGGTTCGTTGGAGGATGAGAGATAAATTACATAGTAAAAAGCAAGTCAAGGCAATATACATATCGGATTATAATATCATATCATCATATCATGCTTTATACTTCTTGGTACTTGGTAGGCTAGACAAGTGAAGATGTAGCGGCTTAACTTTTGCTGTCCTTTTGTTTGGCCTACGCAGGCTCGATTAGACATTTGGCAGATGATATTTATTGGACAGGTAATCAGGCCCCGTATTCAGATCAAGTCATTATGTAAAGCCGAGGTTAAGGTTTATTTTTTAAGTTAGTAGAGAACCAGCCCCCCCTTCTCGGCCCCGCGATCTCTCCACCCCTCGAGCGCGCGCCGGAAGAGCGGGACGATGATCTCGGCCGCGTTGGGCGGCGGCGTGCCTGCTACGCCTCCTCCTCCTCCTCCTTCTTCTTCTTCTTCTTCTTCTTCTTCAACCCCCCCTTCTGCCCTCTCTTCTTCTTCTTCTTTTCCTTCTTCTTTAACCTTGGCGGCTTTCCTCTCCGCCCGTATCCGCGCTACGGAGGCCGCGTCGGCTGCGACCCATAGGACGGCATTTTTGTCGTAGGAAGAGATGTAGAATTCGTGTCTCAGCGTCTCGGCGTCGCGTTGCGCGAACCCCCGGCCGAAGAGGACGGCGCGTGCGGGGTGGGTATAGTTGGCTGAGCCGACTTTTTCTTGTGCTGGTTTTGAGGTGGGTCGGGGTGGGGAGGGTTGGTATGAACCGGCTAACAAACACGGGAGTTCTCGCCGTGCTTGAGGGAGGGTTTGGATGAAGTGGATTACTAGATAAGGGGGGAGTTTTGTAGAGTGTTAGTGTTAGTTGGTTTCGGCTGGAGAGAAAGAAGGGGGTTTGGGGGGAGGAAGGTTAGGCAGTGTATACGATATGATATTTTTAGGTACCGGTTAAGGAGGGGGGTTTGGTATTTTTTTTTTGGGATTGGGGGTTAACTATGTATGTAAGGATGTGGGCAGGGACACGAGGTAGGGGATAGATAGGTTAAACGTTAGTGGAAAGAAAAAAACTTGGGGGGGGGAGGAGAAGACCGCGCGCGCGTCAAGGAGGAATGGGGGGAATGCAAAAGTGGAAAGGAGAAAAGGGGGAAAGAAAACAGTATTACGTGAACGTGTAGTTAGTTGACTTGAAATAGGAATGGAATAATGCTAGATTAAGGGAGAATTTTGGTGAAGTGAGTCTATATAAAACAGATGGAAGAGTAGGTTAGAGAGATGAAATATAAGGTTAACTAACTCACCATCCCACTCGGGCTTGAGCCCTTCCGCGACGGCGAGACCGATCTCGGTGTGGATGCCGACGAGCACGACCGGGACGGGCGGTGTGAGCGGCGACATATTGTTTTTTTCCTTCCTTCCTTCTCTTCTATTCTTTCCACTTCGGTACACGTCTCGAGAATATATGTTCTTTCGCCCGGCGTCTGTTGTTTGCGAGTTTCAGAGTTTCGTGTGAACTGTGATTTGTGGTGTCCTGATATAGTAGGTTAACAGCTGGTTCCAAAACCTAGCGATGATAACAGTCGATCGTCAACTCTTCAAGGAGGTTGGCGCAAGTTGGTCGGCCGCAGAGTAAAGGAAACGGGGCGGAACTACGACTCGTGGGTATCGTTTTCGTTTCTGAACTGGTTTATTTGGATAGGAGTACGGGATGTTTTTCTCGAGTGTCGTTTTGTCCGTTGTTTCTCCAGTTGTTTCCCCCTTTGCTCTTGCCTAACCTGCTCGATTTCAATCTGTCCTTCTCTTCCCCGTGCGACACAGCTCGAAATGATATGTTTCACTCAAGCAACATCGGTTAACTAGCGAGAGCGATGCCTGTGAAAGGACTTGAGAAGAATTGCACCAATTAATACGTAACCTAGGTCAGATATTATATAGCAGGTAGGAGAGTGGTTATGTAGGTAGGTGGTTTAGAGATGTCCGCCCCCTTGCACTCAGGTTACTAGGTTAGGATTATCATACGATAGTCTCGGCTTTAAGTAGTACACACATACCGCCGTATGCCTGCCTCTATCACTCTCTTTCACTTATTCATACACCCTAGGGCTAGTAGTACTACTTATTACACCCTGCAAATCCTATCCCATCGTATCAAAAATTTGCGCTATAAAACGAACTGTCGGATGCTCGTCTTACCTTCTCATTGGTTTATAAACTCGGCCCTTTTCTTCGAAGAAAGAACAGAGGGACGACGAAGCGCGCGGGAATCTGGCGTGTTTGGTTGTCCTTGGTCTGTGTCTGGCTCCACTCTCGGGCCCGAAAGGTTGATTGAAATATCGGGAGTCATGGAGATTTCGATGTTTAATCTTTATTCCACGCAGCCTATAGATCTTCCTCGCTTATCCAGCGACCTACCATTGAAGGAAACTAGGTTAGGTAAAACTGCAGCCAACAGGTGCAGTTAATGTGAGTACGTCATAATTGTTAAGGTTAGTAAACAAGTGACACAGCTTTTGCCGGTGTCTGTGTAGACCTTGTCGGATTTAAGGTTGACGCCGTTTGTTGAGTTCAAACTAGGTAGCCTGAAGTTTGAACCTAACGTCGACGGACAGCTGTGTCCGAATCTTATATTCATGTTCCTTTATTAAAGTATGGATACGCACAGCATCGCTAGATGTATCGATGAATCCAAGACAACACCCAGACGGGGCAGACAGGCCAATACCAGCTCTGTCTTTTGATGCATACACAATTTCTATCGTCGTTTGGTTTTCGCACTTCCTCTAGGAACACATAGAGTATCTGTTGGGCCTTGACATGATTTGATCTTCGTTTTTTTTTACTTTTTTGTAACAACGAGTCTAGCCGGTTTGGCTTCGTTTCCCTCATGACTTCTCATCTCATTCAAAGATATTCCTCTATCTGCCTGTTGGAATTGAACCTCGAACGTCAACGGCATAAGCTTGTATGGAGACCTCACAGCGTTCTCCCAGTCTCAAATTCAGCTCCCGACATCGTCCAGGGGGCTATTGTTTGACATTCCGAGATACACCTCACTGACGAACTGACCTTGCCTAACTTATTGAGAAGCAATATCTCTATATAAGTCCCGGAATTATGTAAAAATTTGAGAGACCCCTTGTCGTAAACCCAGTTATTTCAATTCTCTGCATCGACAACACCGCCATGGTAGCAGTGATGGATCAACATGGTCTTGAACCGGTACACAAGTCTGACACATTGTACCCACAGTGTACAGCACACGGTAACGTATCTTGGATCCAATTCCCCATCGCGTTACCCGCCTCGTCACTATCCGGTGCACTTCCTGCAGAACAAGGATCTATTGGGGGGATACACTCGTGTTCTAGTCTACTATATGGACTGCCCGATGATCAGGATACGGCTACTGATGTGCGGCTGTGAAAGTCTGGCGCGGCGCCTTGTGCCTCTGCCACACGGCGCAGATTCTGCCACCCCCTCACCTACACCGCCTGCACTAGGCCTATTTTGTACGTAGCCCATCTTAGTACTGAAGTCGAAAGAAAGGAGTGTGTTCGAACCTGCAGTTCGAATTCACCCTAGGTAGGTACCTACTAGCGAAGGTTGCTAGTCGGGCGTACTTGCCTGTGCATAGGTTATGTATCTCTTCGAATATTCTTTCCCCTTCCTGCCTGCCTATGTAGGTCAGTAGGCAGGTACGCGTCCAATTGTGAAGCCAAATTCTTGACTGCACCTTCCACTTGATAGGAACCTGTGGCATGCTCACTTGATACCTACCATCGGGTTGTGCAGCAGTCCGTGGCAGTCCGTGGCAACTTCTTCTCCTTATCAAGAAATGACATCTGCTCCTGCAGTCTGAACAGGTAGTAGTTAGTATTTAGGTTCTATGTTACTGATTCCTACATGTCTCTCACTCGAGCCCGTGCATTGTGAGGCTACAACACAACCAACAGATACCAGAGGCGGCTACTTCCAAACGCCAGAACTTTGCATGCGCCTCTCTTGAAACCTCAAACCTGTTTATGAGGAGTAGGATCTTCATTTTCTTCACGGTGCTCTTCAGCCTCCATCCCTCACTCATTCCTACCAGGTTTCGCCATCTAAGCACCATAATGATGGAGTCGGCGCAAGACTCTGCTGATGCCAAGGATGGCATCAGTACTACCGCGAACACTGCGCCCACCGCGGATAAGACGCATGGCCTGAGCAGCACGGTCAAGGAGCTGTACGGAATCAAAAAAGGTAAAGGCGGTGATAAGTGGACCTGGACCGACAAGCATCCCAACCTGGGAGATATGGAAAAGCCAGCGGAGAACGAAGAGACTCGTGCCCACGCCATCATCTTGCGCAAGAAGACTAGTCAAGATAGTCGCAAGAAGCTGGAAGCACACTCCATCATCATCCAGAGCCCCCCGTTGCGAGAAGCACTGGGTCACATTCTAGAGGGGTACCCCGGCGTCGCATGCGAGCTACAGCGCTTGACGTTCAAGGCGCCCTTTGCCCCATTTATCCATCGATGGACCGAATTCATGACATACATGCGTCAGGAGGATCTCGACACTACTACCAAGGAGCACCTTGCTCTTCTCCATGACACCCTCAAGACCGAAATTGGTGAAAGCATTGCGGCATCCGAAGACTACATCCTCACGAAGAAGATCGCCTTTGAGGATCTCTGGATGATCTTCCGCCCTGGAAATGTACTGGTAATGCCTGAAAACAAGTCTTTCACAGCTGTTGAACTTGTTGGTGCCAAGTACATCGATCAAGTCATTCATGGGCATAGCAAGAAGTGCTTCTGCCTTGATGCTCATCACGTAGATTATGATGGGCACAAGTTTGGCCGAGGCGACGCTAAAGTCAGAGATATTGCCCAGTTTGATGGAGTTGTCAACATACCAAGTCTAAAGGTCTTTCCACTTGACTTCCACGAGAACCCTGAAGCTATTTGAGCCATGCTCATTCGACGCGGAGAACTATTCGAGAAGATTGCTGGCCGTCATTACAGAGCTTACGACGGCAAGGCTATCGTATGGAACGAAAATCACGAGGAGGTCCCTGTATACGTCGATGGCCGGATTGTGATTGACATTGAAGCTTTCAACACCATGACCTTTTATCACTGGCATCATGCAATGGAGTGGAACGGAAAGGACAAGGCGCTGATGGCGAGCCACATGAAGTAGGACAATGGCGACGAGAGCGAGCATCCCCGGCTCACCCCGTATCAGCACATGCTTTGCAGATCGCGAACCGGCGGCTACTCCCTCAAGCACAAAAAATGGTTCGACTTCTACGTGGAC
This sequence comes from Xylariaceae sp. FL0594, assembly GCA_022385605.1. Classification (NCBI taxonomy): domain Eukaryota; kingdom Fungi; phylum Ascomycota; class Sordariomycetes; order Xylariales; family Xylariaceae; species Xylariaceae sp. FL0594. The sequence continues at coordinate 21,081 of MU280771.1, forward strand.
AATATCAGCGAGATTGTTTGGGATGCAAATGCTTACCAGAATCTTGTCTTGCCACAAGATGAGAAAGAGCTGATCCTCGCTTTCTGCGAGTCTCAAATGGAAAGCACCAAGTTCGACGATGTCATCTCCGGCGAAGGCAAGGGCGTAACTTGCCTCCTCTCTGGGCCACCAGGCGTTGGGAAGACCTTGACGGCCGAAGCCGTTGCGGAGCACCTGAGAGTGCCGCTACACACCCTCACTGCAGGCGATCTTGGCGCGACGCCCGAAACTATCGAGAGAGAGCTCAGACGTATTAAAGACCTGGCTGCACGCTGGAAGGCCGTTGTCCTTCTGGATGAATGTGACGTCTTCCTAAAAGCACGGGCCTCTCACACCATTCGCCGAAACAGTACGGTGTCTATTTTCGCGCGTATGTTGGAGTATTACCCGGGCATCCTCTTCATGACATCAACCCGAGTAGAGAAGATCAACCCGGCCGTCCAATCGCGCATTCACGTCTGGCTGCAGTATCCAGACCTCAACGAGAAGAGCCGACGACAGATCTGGACGAACTTCCTCAGCGGAGCATCATTCGAGCACGAGCTAATCGGAATATGACTTGGACCACCTCTCTTTGCTATCGCTGAATGGCAGAGAGATTAAGAACGCGCTCAAGACGGCTCACCTGCTGGCCGCACGGAAGAAGAGTCCTCTCAAGCGAGAGTTACTCGAAACTGTCCTGGCGATTACGACACGCTGACTGACCGGTGGATGCCCAATCTAGCATTTGAGAAGGGAAACAAGACAGAGTATAGACACTGACGATGGATGCTTTATCGAGCTTTTGAAAAGGGACGCAAGACAGACTACGACACATTGACCAATAAATGCTTAATCTAGCTTTTGCAAATTGAAACGAGACAGGGAAACAATCAAGGACCGAGTGCGGAGTTGCTTTCCGGGATTAGGAGATAGCCGAAACTGATGAATGAATAAACGAAACGCGATGTGCCGTCTATGCAGTGTACTCGGAATTTGTGATAGGCAGGCCCGCCATCGTGATTGTCGATTGTGATTGTCTAATGCGTCCGAGTAAAAATGGGGGTTTTATCCCGTTTCTATATTTATCACTGATTCTTCAAATTAGAACATGCGATTCTTCCATTGTGCAATTCAGGCCGGATGGAAGATGATGGGTAGAATCTAACATACGGCAAAGGATTCCCACACAACGTCCTTCACCGACAGTAAATCTCGAAATGTCTATATGCGGCCTCCGAGACTCCTGCTCCTTCGCAGCACTTGGGAAGGTTGACTGAAACATTGGCTCCGCGTTCGTGCTTATTATCTGGGGAACTATGCTATACTTGACTTGGCTTGACTTGACTATTGGGCTCCTCCCTCCACCCCCGTACGTAAGTAAGCTTACTACCCGGGAGGCAAGTGAGTATGCAAGTAAATATGTAACGGTTAAGCTATCTAGGTTAAGCTAGGTAAGGTTAGGAAATCAAGTTGCGAGGTAAGGTAAAATAGAAAAGGGAAAAATGGCGCGGGATGGGATGAGATGGGATATCCAGTACATAGTACATACAAACCTAGGTTACAGACCAAAGGTTCTTAAAGACCTTCGCTTAATTAGTTGTGGTTGAAAAGTTGAAAGTCACAGAGGACGGGAACAAAAACTGTTTCCTTTACGAATCTGACTCCTATGTGCATTACTAGATAGCAGGAAGGGAATAGGTACAGTAGCGTCGGATCCTCCTCATGCAGACTTATCTAAGCAGGGTGTACGGTGTACGTGAGCAAAGATCATCATCGCCTGTATAGGGACGCTCCGGGGTTTCTGTGCATTTTGGCTGAAATGCTTTTGCTTCGATTATTGGTCTTGTGTATAAATATATGGAAATATTCACCTCATCTCTTTTTCTCTTTTCTCTTCGATGTTTCAGTATAAAAATTGTTGATTGATACCCTGTACTGAACGATCTGGAGATTAATTGGTGGAAATAAAATCAGGTATCTCAATAAGCCATGGCTCCTTCGACAACAACAGAGGCGTCAACGCCTGATTACAAAATCTCTTTTACCGTGAGTTAAACACATCTCTCTTGAAACAGGAATGAGCGAAACTTGGATATCGCATCCCGTCGAGACCTCCCTGCATGTTTACTGACCCTCATCTAACTAATTAGGCCTTCCACAACATAATCAACAACGAGCCCAGTCCCACCGCCAGCACGCGGGCCGTGCCATGTCCCAGCACAGAGGAGCCGCTGTGGGACGCTCCCGTCTCGGGTCCCGAGGACGTGGACCGCGCCGTCAGTGCCGCCAAGAAGGCCTTTCGGTCGTGGAGCAGGCTCTCGTTCGACGAGCGGGCGGGGTACTTGCTCAAATTCGGCGATGCGCTCGAGGCGAATCGTGACGAGTTCGCTGACTTACTCGCCAAGGAGGCGGGGAAGCCGCCGCCGGCCGCTGCGGGAGAGGTCGGGCTCGCCATTTGGGGAACGCGCGTCACACCTCATTTCAGGCTCAAGGAGACTACGTTGATAGATAACGAAGAGGTACGAACGGTCACAACCACATCCTATCGCGACTCCTGGCTTTCTGTGCTTATCTCGGGTCTTTTGGACCTGGGTTGAAACTCACCGCTCCTTTTGCCAAGGAGTCAATCGCTATAAATAAAACTGCTGACGATTACACGTAACCTAGCAAACCGTCAAAGTGCGCTACGTCCCGATGGGTGTCGGCGTGGGTCTTGTACCCTGGAACTATCCTATTGCGATTAGCGTCGCGAAACTTCTTTCAGCTCTCCTGGCGGGCAACACATTCATCCTGAAGCCGTCCGAGTACGCACCTTACTCGGGCCTGAAGCTGGCGGAACTGGGGTCCAAGGTTTTCCCACCCGGTGTGCTGCAGGCTCTTAGCGGAGAAGCCAGCTTAGGACCGCTCTTTACGGCCCATCCCGATGTTGCCAAGATCAGCTTTACCGGCTCCGTCGCCACGGGCAAGAGGGTCATGGCGGCCTGTGCCAGCACGTTGAAGCGCGTGACACTCGAGCTAGGTGGAAACGACGCGGCCATTATCTGCGATGATGTCGACATCGATTCCGTGGCCAAGAATGTAGGTGATGTAGCAACTTACTGGTGTATGAGACTGTTTCAGTTATCGATGGACAGCTGACTCTCGATCTGCAGATCACCATGGCATCCTTCACGCATTCGGGCCAGGTCTGCATGAACGTGAAGCGCGTCTACGTCCACGAGAGCATCTACGACAAGTTCCTCGCGGCCATGGTGGAGGTGACCAAGAGCCTAAAATTCGGCCCCCACACCGAGCATGACGCCTTCTCGGGCGGCATCCAGAACACGATGCAGTACGAGAAGCTGCAGAAGACGTACGCCAAGATCGGCCAGGAGGGCTGGAAGACGGCCGTGGGCGGGGAGCCGCCGAAGGGGCCGAAGACGGGCAAGGGCTTCTACATGCCCCCGACCATCGTCGACAACCCGCCCGAGGACTCGGACATCGTGGTCAGCGAGCCCTTTGGGCCCATCGTGCCCGTGCTCAAGTGGACGAGCGAGGAGGACGTGATCGAGCGGGCCAACGCGACGAAGATGGGCCTCGGGGGCTCTGTGTGGAGCGCGGACGAAGCGCGCGCCCGACGCTTGGCGGAGCAGCTCGAGGCGGGCACCATCTGGGTCAATACACATGCGGCGCTGGCGCCCAATATTCCCATGGGGGGCCACAAGGAGAGCGGTATGGGCGTCGAATGGGGCGAGCTCAGCGTGCAGGGGTGGTGCAACCCACAGACATATAACGTGCAGCATCTTCCCCGGTCGAAGGCTTAATCTAGTCATGTAGTTCTGGATTAAATGTGGACATAACGACATGATCTGTACAGAGCTGTTTTTATGATTGTGGAGCTCCTGCAGTCTTTTCCTCAGAGGCGCAGCTTGCATCATGCAATGCTACCAGTTGGGTCTTCTGCCCCCTCAATGCCGTATAGCCCTGCTGCCTTGGCCTTTCAATCTCCGCACCTCGGGTCAGAGAACGGAATAACAGAGCTTGGAGGAGAAGAGATGTGAAAAGTGACTGCTTGTCCAAAATCCTGTTGACATTTCCCGGAAACAAGGGCATTCCCGTCTATTAGTCGGCGACTCAAGTGGCTATTGAGATTGCCCATGTACTTGCCTGGCACCTCAAAGGTGAGTTGGTAGGTACGGTTTTAGCATGGAGGCAGATAGACAGGCAGGCAGGCATTGCTGCATGTAGGATGCCGCGATGCAACGTCAGGTGTTGCCATATCTTTTGGGACTTGGGGAAGGGGCCGCAAGGGATTGGCAGGCTGTGCCTGCACGCGCCCAACTTGAAGCGCTATCAGTTGAAGATAATTGGGCATATCGTACCTTTCAAGGTTACTAGATATGCATATTCTAGGTTAGGTAGGTGTATAGGCTCATAGCCTAGTTTGGAACAAGGCACCTAGCTTCGAGTTCCTACATATACGACCCGGACGCAACGCCCTCGAGGCTGAACACACTGTGACTCGAAACTCGCAGGAAAGGCCTAGAGATCTCCGGCGACAACTTTCGCAAAGGTTCCAAGCCTTAGGTACATTAAGTACCTAGCCCCCCTTGAAAATTCTTACCCCTTCATATGCACTAGGTTTAACCCAATTACGGGCACCTCAACAGCGCCTTCCTTTGACATCATGTCTTCGGATCAAGAATCCACAGCGGTGACGGCCTCGAAATCCACACAGACTGATGATGATCAATTTCCTACGACAGAAATGACTCTCGCAGCTCTATCCGATATCAAGGCAGACATGAAGCTGCTTGTCGCGGCCGTGCAGTCTCTTGTTCCGCGGTCCGAGCCCAAGGCATGTGGCCCTTAACCACCAGGACCTAGTTCGTGGATATGTAATGATTAACACTTTGCTGCACATTTAGCCGTCCTTCAATCGTGATCCAGTGTTTTGGTGTCGCCAGATACGGGCTACTCCGAAGAGGCTCAAGCTTTTTGTTGATGAGTTCGCCCGAGAGTTCAGCGCTCACCCCAATGTGACCTTCGCTTCAGACCCAAGGATGTTGACGTTTCGAGTGAAGGGTGATAACTCGAGCTTGTGTCTCACGGATGCTATTGTGTTTGACGAGTTCCGCAAGAATTTTCCCTTGCCGACTTCGTGGAAAGATGGTCCTGAATCTAATCCAGGAGCAGTAGACGAGACGAGTACAGACTGGGATTGGCACTTGGAAAATGTCACCTTTGCTCATAACGTCAAAAAACCAGACGGTACACAAAGCCTGCATGTAAGCTACAAGCTCAAAGTATCCATTATATTTCATTTGTAAAGTGGGTGACCCAACATTGAACATTTGTCTCAGCTAGGCTCGCTGGACAGGGACAGCGAAGTTCTTTCCGAAGATCTAGTCACAACCGATGGCTATGGAACCATGTGGTTTGCGGCCCCAGTTCACAACTTATTGTCTCATACGCTAATTACAATTCAAGTATCATTGATTCATGTGTAAAGGACGGGGTTCTTCCATTTAAACATGTCGGTTTCATCCTTGCTCAAGGCATGCGCTGGGTAGCATATAAGGATGTTAAAGATCTTTACCCTTCCATGCTCATGGTTAAGTCCCTAATTTCGTTTCTTGACATCTTTGCCGGGAACTGGCCGTCGCGAGGCTCCAAACACTATAGATCAGCGATGCAAGTTGAGGGCCCCCAAGTTTCCACGCACCTGTTACAAATTCACTTTCGTTGTTTCGAGCGCGTTGAACTGGAAACGAAACGCCCTGGAGAGAGCGGACTGGAATGCAAGAGGGAGCAGGGCCAGATCAACCTGGGTGAGTTGGGACTGGACTCCCATGTGTTCGAAGAGCGGCGCATCTCCATCTTGGCTACACACGCAATGCCCGGTTGGGAACTGCAAGTTCTTGACGAGCAAACACCCCGAGCGCCCCCTTTTTACATGTTGTGTACTTGAGTGACTTTGAACTCGACCGGAACATAGCAAAACGACATGATTTACTCCCCGGGATACAGGGATACAATACTTTCAACATGGCCATGCTTATATGCGTCGCTGAGTGGCAGAAGAGATGGGATAATGTACTAGACAAGATCGACGATTGCATGACCGTTCGCCTGCAAGACACTCTGGACCCCAAGGAATTTGAGAGCTGGATGTTTGATAACGACTTTGAGCGACCCAAGCGTTACGTTATCATCCTACAAACACTACGCATGTTTTCAGAACACATTCGCTCTGCGTCGGAAGATATTGGCTTTATAGACACAATTGCTTCGGGAGGTGCAGAATACGGATCACCTTTAGCACCTTCAAGCCCGGAAGCACACCGAATGATAAGGGCAAGCTGGGATACTGTCAAGGAAGCCCACAAACAGGCAGAAGAAAGGCTACTAGGGTAGGATTTCCCAAAAGACAGAGGAAGTGAAGAGTCTTCGGGACGGGGTATGTTTTGCGGCCCTCCTTGTCGTCAGCACTGGAAACTCACATTTGTTTACCACAGTTGTTCAACGCCAGCTCTTTGAAGGAAGGCCGCCGAAGTGCGTCAATGGGCCGCTACGTTCTGATCTTCACCGTGGTCACTATTTTGTACCTGCCGCCAAGTTTCATATCGGTACGCGGTGGAAGGCATGTGCTCCCGGTGTTGGTCCTGTTTACTAACCACACTTTGTAGACTGTCCTGGACATGCAAATATTCCAGAAGGACGTGGCCCAAACCAAGTGGGAGTACAAAGTTGCGTTGGTAACTGTGTCGCTTTCCACCTACTTGGTGGCGCTCATATCTATCGTCGCGGTAGATTGGGAAGGGTCCAAGCGTAGGGGATCGCGGTGGCTGGCTGCTGCGATCCCCCTTTGGGTCTTCTTATCTTCGACTTCAAAGTCTGCCGAAAAAGGCATCATTCGAGTTTGGACAGATACTTGGCTTAGGGTCTCCCAGCTCAAGATGTCACCAGCAAGGTTTATACGTCAGGATACCCCGAATGCATCTACCTATCCGGTAGAAACTGGTGGACTTGCTGCATCGCATACGTCGACAGAAAATGCAACCGGTAGCAATCCTGGGTCTGTCGAGATGACCCCAGGGGCCAATGGCACCGGACAGCAAGAGCCAAAGCCGGGAAATTCTGGTCCGGGATTGCAAAAAGGTGATATAGAAATGGGTCTCATATCAGGGTAAAGAGTCAATCCCTGTCTGACACTGTCGCAAGAGGCGCTAGGAGATGAGAGGATCGCACAAGTTGGATTGAATATGAGGCGTATTGGATGGGGAAAAGTAACTTGGGTTGGGCTTCGGGCATTTGATTCGTATACTATACTATGCATATATATATATATATGTCTTGTCATGCGATAACACGGCTTTGACCTTGGAAGTCGGAGAGGGAGAGCCTGCCTAGCTCTTTGGCCACTGTACCTTTCATAAAAGCTCAACTGTACAACTGTGCCAAAATGCTTGTTATGTGTTATGTTCATTACCAAGTACCTCGGCAGGAGCCGGCAAGGGTCGCATCTTGAGCTACCTCTCTAGATAGGTAGAGTTGCTAAGGCTATGCAGTGGTTAACTGGAACGACACCCTATCGAGCAGGGCAATAAAACATTCCTATTGCCCGTATTCACATAAAGTTACCTGCGTGTTTAAGTATTTATTGCTTCCGAGGTAGTTGCTTGCAACATGTTTACCCCACTGCAGTAACCTACAGTCCGGGGATTCAATATTGTCCGAAGATGACTTTTCATGACCCGAGAGACTGTTTCTTAGTACTCTGAGCCTGGGGGAAACGAAAAGATCACAGGAAGGTGTGGGCTCCGGAGCGTGCTAATAAGCCTGCCTCCAAGTCCTAGCAAGAGGTATGTGCGTGTGGGCAGGACAGGGATCCCCAGAGCTGAGCTGAGCTAGGTACAAGCTGACCCCATAGGCAGCTACGACCGCCACTATGCACTTGTATCTCATGATTCACTTCTCAAAGTCAGACCGTGTTATCCCCGCGATCATGCACATTACCGGGATAGTACCTACCCAACAACTCAATTCCAGTTGCAATTCGGTCCGGTTTAGGAAGGTGAGGAGCATCAAGCTGAAATTAATTCTGCCTATCATCCTGCAATCAAAGTCCCGAAGATGGGGTTCCTGGACCAGGACTCGTTCGATGTGGCACCGATAAGGGTTCGGTGTAAGGTACGACGGGTTGCGTGCCGAGGCCAAGAGATTAACAGAGATGGACTATATAACTCAAGCTTTTCCTTCCCGTCGCCGGGCCCAACTCGATCTTCCTTAGCTCTCTTGGCTCTCTCTTGGCCTTCTATCTAGTCCCCTAGTCAAAGATCGAGGCCTCTTCTCTCGAACCTAGCTTTCCTGCCATGCGTTTCTCAACACTCGTTGGGGCGCTTGCTTCGACTGCGGCGCTGTGCACGGCAGCCCCCTCGTCCTCCGAGGCCAAGCGGCACGTCCTGCACGAGAAACGTGACGGCGAGCCGCATGCCTGGACGAAGCGTGACCGTGCCCATCCCGACCAGCTCCTGCCCATTCGCATTGGTCTGCGCCAGCGAAATATCGAGAACGCGGAGAGCTACATCTACGAAGTGTCTGACCCGACATCGCCCAATTTCGGTAAGCGTCTGGTCACCGCATGTCGGACGGTTCTTGCGTAACCCAAGACGTGCCAGGTACCCTGGTAATTTGCGCCATTTTTTTCTTTTTGGCTGACCCGTCCGTCTCGGTCCAGGCAAGCATTGGACTGCCGAGCAGGTCGCAAACACCTTTGCTCCACTCCCCGAGACAAAGAAGGCCGTGGTAGACTGGCTGGTCGAGTCCGGAATCTCCCGTTCTCGAGTTTCTCTCTCTAAAGGTGGGTGATGATTTTATAATCAATGAGTTGATATTGCGCACCTGTTGAAATTATCTGGGTATATTCTTCACTTTTGATCCACTAATCAAAGTCGCCAGGCCATAATTGGGTTCAATTCGATGGCACTGTCCAAGAGGCCGAACGTCTCTTCGCGACAAAGTACTGGCACTACCAGCACAACGAGAATGGCGGCGTTCGCGTCGCCGTAGACTCGTACAGTCTGCCGGAACATGTGCAGAAGCACATCGACTTCGTCATGCCCACGGTGCAGCTGGACGGACTCAAGCCTGTCGCGAACACTAACCACGGCCACGACTTGCTGGCTAAGATCCCAGGCGGCGCGTCGCTGGGCACGCTTCCATGCGGCAAGCTGATCACCATCGAGTGCCTGCGCAAGCTGTACAAGTTTCCCGTAGGCAAGACGGCGGCGCCGAGTAACAAGATCGGCATAGCCGAGTGGGCCGACTATCTATACGAGCCCGACCTTCCCCTGTTCTTCAAGAACTTCACCAACCCACAGATCCCGGCCGATACGAAGCCCGACTTCATCTCCATCGACGGAGGGCTGACGGCCAACCTGACTACTGTGTCGCAAGGGTCCGGAGTCGAGGCCGCTCTCGATGTGCAGTCTGTTTACTCTATCATTCATCCCCAGGGAGTCCGCTACTACCAGGTCGGAGATGGCATCAATGTGGATAGTGTGGGCACCTTCAACATCTTCCTCGACGCCCTCGACGAGAGCTACTGCACCTACGAAGGTGGCGATCAGCCATATATTGGTGCGTATATGAAGAATGAGTATGTGCTGCGATCCTACAGCTGACATTGAGACCAAGATCCCGCGTACCCTGATCCGAACGACAACCTACTGGGTTACCAAGGCCCCCTGCAGTGTGGCGGTGCACCCAAGTCCAATGTCATTTCCGTGAGCTACGGACAGATTGAAGTAGGTTGAACTCTGACAGCTACTGGCCTTGACGCAGTTTAAGATTCTAATGCCCATGAATAGGGCGCTCTCCCGTATTTCTACCAGGTCCGCCAATGCCACGAGTGGATGAAGCTGGGTCTTCAGGGCGTGAGCGTCATCTACGCTAGCGGCGACTCGGGCGTCGCGAACCGCTACAACTCCGGCTACCCCAACTCGTGCCTCAACGCGGACAACCTCTACGTGGACAATAACGGAACCAAGTTCTCGCCCTCTTTCCCCGTGAACTGCCCCTATATCACATCCGGTAAGTTCAGTGGTTATCCCCCTCTCCAATTGAGTGACGAGTCTCTGCTCTCTCAAGCTGACTGACACCCCAACAGTCGGCGCGACAACGCTGATCGGCAACGACACGGAGAGCGGCGAGCGGGCCGTCTCCGTGCCGAGCACCGGCCCAGCCAACGCCTACTACTCGGGCGGCGGGTTCTCCAACTACTTCGCCCTGCCGGCGTACCAGGCCTCGGCCGTGGGTCACTTCATGAAGCACTACGCGCCCCGGTACGGGCCCAAGGTGTACAACGACACGGGGCGGGCGCGTGGGTTCCCGGACGTGGCGGCCATCGGGCTCAGCGTGGCGACGGTGTGGAACGGGACGACGTACGGGGTGGGCGGGACGAGCGCGAGCGCGCCCATCTTCGCGGGCATCGTGACGCTGCTCAACGAGGCGCGCATCAAGATCGGCAAGGGCCCGATCGGGTTCCTCAACCCGACCCTGTACAAGCACCCCGAGGCGTTCAACGACATCACCATCGGCAATAACCCCGGATGCGGCACCGGCGGGTTCAATGCGACGCCCGGCTGGGACCCGGTGACGGGTCTGGGCACGCCGAATTATGAGAAGTTGTTGCCGATCTTCTTGAGGTTGCCTTAGGATACCTCCTGGAACGGAACGGGGAGTGGATACTTGGGTAATGAATGTTACTAGATAGGTTAGGTACTGTAGAACCCTGGAATGGAGAAGCTTGATAGTAAGTAGCCTTATTAGAGCATAAATCGAGAGGAAAGAGGAGGTATGCAGACAGACATAGAACTGGTTGTAATTGTTAAATAACTCGTGCTGCTTGATTGTATAATTGACAATTTAAAAATAAATCGTACATGCGTTACAAAGTAATTTTAGGGTGATTATTTTACTTGTGCAATAGTGACGGTCTCTTTGCGAAAGTCCGGGGCGGCCCGCTCCTCGCTCCTCCTTGTACTGCTTGCTGTACAGCATACATTCTATCTAATGTGATGAGTCCAACAATTTTTGACCGACCGAGAGAGAGATCCTTCGTTCCTGTTAAAGTGTCTTGGTAGTCTATAAGTAGGTACTTAGGTGGCAGGGTAAGCAAGTATGGTTAGTTCAGTTCACGGAAATCCGTGAAATCAATCACCTTAGGTAGGTTAGGTTAGGTTAAGCGGCCGCTTACTTATTTTAACCCCGACAACACCCCCGGCCCGTAACGAAAAGATTGGAGGGAAAACATCATTATTAATAATCAATTTCTAGCAATTCAGTGTAAGTGGTATTCAAATAACCTACTACACACTCGCCAGAGGTTGCTCGGCATTAATATCAAATCGGCCTTCTCGAGATAGTGCTCTCCGGCTGAGCGGAAGGATCTAACCTAGATCTTGACAATAGTTTAGAGTCGGCATGTCATCTCGCGCTTTGGCTTCTTAGAAGAGGGAGGTGCGCGCTGCTGATTAATCTTCACGGATGTCCGTGAAATTTGTAAAAATGTGTAGGAGCGGAGTGATGAGGGAGACATGTTTGGGTTTGTAGGATATATATATATATATATAAGAGATGCGCGGTTCTCTGGTCTGGTTTGGTTCGTAGGGTGAACAGTCTAAGGTTAGCAAGCAGACTCTCATCACGAAACTTTCAACTTTCTCATTCAGCCATCACCTAACCTTAACCAAGTCTAGTCTTCAACATCCAGTTTCGACTTTCCCACTTCAAACCCAACACAAGAATTTCTAGGTTATATATCTCATTCCTCACCCAGTCAAGATGTCCACATCATCTCCCGACACCCTCTCGCTCGCGGGCAAGACGGCCATCATCACGGGCTCGGGGCGCGGGAACGGCATCGGCGCGGCCATCGCGCGGGCCTTTGCCCGCAACGGCGCCGCAGTCGCCATCCACCACGTCTCCGACTCGTCTCAGGCGAGCGCGGACAAGCTGGCGGCGAGCCTCGCGGCCGAGTACGGTGTCCGGACCACGGTGGTGCGGGGCGATGTGGCGGATCGCGGCGTCGCGAGACGGATCGTGGAGGATGCTTTGACGGGGTTGGATGTGGGGTGTGTTGATATTTTAGGTAATCTTTTTTCCCTGTCCCATCCCCCCTCGAGATCAGTGTGTGAGGCTAAATATATATTATGTACACAAAGTGAACAACGCGGGCGGAGCAGTCCCGACGCAGAACCTTCTCGAGGTCACAGACGAGGACATAGCCGCCGAGTTCGGCACTAACGTCTTCAGCGCCATATACATGAGCCAGGCGGTCGTCCAGATCGGCAGGATGCCTCCCGGGGGACGCATCATCAACGTCGGCTCCATCGCGTCTAAGACGAGTACCGCGGGCACGGCGCTGTATAATGCGACCAAGGCGGCGCAGGATAGCTTGACGACGGGGCTGGCTAGTGATGTGAGTACCTGTTAACTATTTCAATCAAGGACAAGTACATCAAACACAATTTTGGGATGTTAATTGATACTGATTGAAACACCTTTTCAAACAGCTCGGCCACTCCCATGGCATCACGGTAAACACCCTGGCGCCCGGCCCCATCCCGACAGACACGTCGAAGCCGTTCCTCGAGAGCCCAGACGGGCCGGGCAGCGTCATGGCCAAGCTCGCGCGCGCGGCGCCCAGGCTCGGCGCCGTCGAGGACATGGCCGACGCCGCGCTCCTGCTCGCCTCGGAGAAGAGCCGCTGGATCACGGCCCAATGGATCTCTGTTAGCGGCGGTGTCACGGGGACGATGTGAAGCTTTTTTTTAACTCATTTTGCGGCTGGGTGCCGTGTGCGTGTGTGTATGGGCGGAGGATGAGGAAAGGAGAGGAAGAGGAGAATTTGAACAGTTGATAAGGACGAAAAAAGATCTACAGTGTGGTTGGGGAGAAAAGCACACGGTATGCTTTACAGTGAGCAAGTCCTACCCCGGACACTGTATAGAGGACTCTATTCTTGGCGCCTGAACTAAGGGGCGATTGGAACTTGAAGGAGGCGTCTGGGAGATAGTACGGAGTTAGATATGAGAAACTGCCTCTTTTTAAGCTCATTTCCCCAAGCCTTAACCTCAACCGCCCGAGTCTAGGTAGGTATCATCTCGACGAATGTACTACTTTTTGTCAAGTCTAGAAGGCGAACTTCCTTACATGAATACTTATAAATACTGAGATGGAACGCACATTATACGGCGGCCAGAGGCCGCTCATATAATACGTACATCACCTGGGAGGCTCAGCTAACTGGCGCATCCACAGGATTTAGATAACAATAAATGAAATCAACGAATTCCTCGTATTGTAGACTGTATAACTGGCGTAGTATTGGCATAAGGAGTCTAAGTCTCCCGAGCAGACCATAGCTATAGATAATAACACTGGAATCTCCACATAAGAATCCATCGCGAGATGCAATAAAAGAAATAAAAAATAACACTTAATCCATGAACCCTTGGTCTCACTCCCACGATCTCAATACCTATTATACCACGCCAACCCCTAGTTGCTAGGTTAAGCATTTTTGTCTTTGCCAAAGCAGTTAACCTACCTACTTCCTGAGGCAAGACACCACATAGACTAATCAGTAAAAACGATCCTGCTGTTTCAAACATATCGAGTCTTCTTTGAAAACATGGACTTGCCGTAGGCACTGTCACTCAATGCATCCAATCTCAAATAAAAATAGTGATTCCTAGAACACGCCTCCATCAAGAACCACAACTCCTCGAGACCGGGACAAGAGGACGTCTAGGTAATGCAGGAGGCGGAGTAGGGGGGAGACCTAGTGAGTTTGGTCATGATCCTTAACCTAGCGAATTATTGATAATAAGTCAGTCGACACATTAGGGGGCAGGTGTATGATAAAGTGAACCTAGGTAGTTGTTCAGTGTTTTCTGTTTATTTGATAAGAAATAGCGTTAAATAAACTTCTAGCCTGAAATAGAGATTGTATTGTTAGAAACATAGCTGTCTATCTGTCTCTCTCGACGTGGGAAGCGATAGATACTCGCTTCGTCACTTGTGAGCAGCAGCCAGCAACTTAACCTACCACTAGTGAAAGAAATGGTGGTAATCCAGGAGCTCTTCCAGAGAAAGGAAAAGGAGACGGGAGAAGCTATCCCGTATCAATTTACGACATGGTCTCACTCCACACTCGCCTACCACCGCACAAGCTTGGGACTTATTCTCCCAAATTTCAAAATAATACGAGACAAAAAGAAAGATATCTCTCTCTATTATGCTTGACAAGCGCAGCGCTGGGCGAACTTATAAAAGCAGTCTATAAGCATAGGTCGGAGAGACAAAGAAATTCTAACGTACTACAACAAAAATGGGAAATCAATATGCGAACAGAAATACTCATCCCGCCCATCAACCTCCCTGCCGTGGTACGTGCAATGGTCCGTCAGAGTGTCAGTGAAGGCACAGATTTGCAAAATATCTTGCGCAACTACCCAAAGGGTAGTTAATAAACTACCACGCCATCTTGGCAACGAAGCTCTTGGGATAGGTCCGGACAATGTACTTGCGCACCTCGTCGAACGTGAGGATGAAGGTGCCGAAGGCGAAGGGCAGGAACCAGTGCTCGACGGGCACGGGCAGCGTGCCCAGGATGGGGTGCAGCTGCGGGATGTAGAGCCACAGGATGGCCATGAACAGGGCGAACAGGATGGCGGGGAACACGAAGAGGTTCTGCGTCGCCTTGTTGAAGACCGGCGGGTGCTGAAAGATGCTCAGGCGGCGGGTGCGCACGGCGAAGAGGTTGAACCATTGCCTAAGGTTAGGGACGGACATGTCAGTCGTCAATCTTCTTTGAGCTGCGAAAGGCAGGGTAAAGGAGGGGTGCGATGGATTAGGTATTAGACTCACATGACGACCAAGTTGACAAAGTAGATGGACGACGCAATGTTGAGTTTCTCGGTGTAGTAATCAGGGTCGATGCCGTCTGGAATCTGGCCGAAAGCGAACCACAGCGACAGGAAGGGAATTCCGTTCCGCTGGAGATACCAGTACGCCGCGAAGAACGAGGCCACGGTCTCGATGAGTCCGATAACACCATAAGCGTGGATGATGAGCTGCCAGTTAGCCAGGCGGTGCTTCTTGGCGTCTCGGGGCTTGCGCAGAAGGACGTCGGCCTCTGGCTTCTCATACGATAGGACAGTCGCGGCGGCGCAGTCAGTGAGGCAGCTATAGTGACATGGGAATTAGTAAATGCTCAAGCCACAACGGCTCCAGTATGGGGATTTGAACTCACCATATAATGATCATGAGGAAGGACGAGAGAATCTGCGGCAGACCGAAGATGATGCTGGTGATGACAGGCCAGAACTCGGAGAAACTACCGGCAGGCAAGAGGTAGCAAATGACCTTCTTCATATTGTCGAAGACGACACGACCGTACTGCACAGCCTCGACGATGGACGAGAACGACTCGAGAAGAACCATGTCAGACGCCCTATATCGGGATCAATATGTCAGCATGTATCTTGAGCGACTCGGGAACAAGAATACGTACTCGATAGCAATGTCGGAGCCAGAACCAAGAGCAATACCGATATCCGCTGCCTTGAGAGAAGGTGCGTCGTTGACGCCGTCACCCGTCATGGCTACGATACCATCGCGCTGGAACTCTCGGACGATACGGAGCTTCTGCTCGGGGGTAGTCCGCGCAAACACGATCTCCTCGTACAGAGTCAGGGCCCTCCACTGGTTCTCGTTCATGCTGATCAAGTCCTGGCCACTGACGACGATGGCCGTGTTGGAGCTCTTCTTGGACAGCTCGCCCGAGCTAGCGTCATCGACGTGGCGTGGGAGAGCAGAGGCGTTGTCGACAAGGTGCGAAGGGGCCGTCACGATGCCGGCGTCCTGGGCAATGGCCAGAGCCGTCAGGGCGAAATCACCAGTAACCTATTTAGCCCGTGTTAGCTCACATTATGTCCATGTCGTCTGGATCGGACGGTGTCTTCTTGTATCTTCTTACCATGAAAATTCGAATTCCGGCTCCGCGCAGAGTTCGCACGACGTCAGGAATCTCGGGTCGCAGGGGGTCCACGATGGCGAGGAGACCAACAAAGGTCAGATCCGTCTTGGCCTGCTTCTGGACTGCATCTTCGAACTCGTTCGAGCTGGTGTCGTAGGGGATATCCGAGTGGCGGAGCACCTTGCGAGCCAGGAGAATGCAGCGCTTGCCCTGGCTACTGTAGCGGTTCTTCAGGTTCTCGAACTCGGCCTTGGTATCTTCATTCATCGGGGCGGTCTCGCCAGCATTGTTGGTGTAGAAGGAGCATCGGCTGATGAGGACATCGGGCGCGCCTTTGATCGTGAGGAGGCTGTATGCGATGGATCAGTGATGATATTACTCTTTTATCAAGAGAAGAGAGGAACTCACATATCATTGTTTCCGAACTCACTGGCCTCACGCTCGGGAAGGGCGGTGCGCAAGCTGTCCTTGCCAGCTGCGAGAGAGAAGGTCCTGATCATGAACTTGTTCTTGCTGTTGAAGGCGAGGTCGAACGTCTTCTTCCACTCTTGGCGCATCTTCTGGACCGAGCCCAGACGCTCCGCATATCGTAGGATGGCCTGGTCCGTAGCATCACCAAAGACTCCGCGCTCCTGGGTACCAGAGATTAATGATTAGAAAGTTGCCGCAGCAGCGAAGGAGGTTCACAAGGCAGGAAGCAGTATTTACCTCGATCGGCTTATCAAGTGTAGCGGCATCAAACTCGGCAGCATTGCAGAGACTCGAGATGGCTCTCACTTGACTAACTCCCGTAGATGTGGCGGCGTCGTTCGCACTCAACTCCTTTTCTGCGCCTTCCACGGAAATGACGCCTGTGGGGAAAGAGTGGTTAGAAGAAATATTTACGAACGGGAGTTAATCGTACAAGTTGACAAGGAAGACAAGGAAGGCACCCCCGAACAGCAGCGAGTGGAGGGAAGGAGCGAAGGAGCGAAAGAGCCTGGGCGCAACTTACGGGTGCCAATAGTGCATTCCGTGACGGTCATGCGATTCTAATTCTCATGTTAGCCTGCATCATTACAGTAAGGGGTAAACAAGCAAGAAACCACATACCTGGGTCAGGGTACCTGTCTTGTCCGAGCAGATGACGGACACGGCGCCAAGGGTCTCGACAGTCTTGAGCGACTTGCACAGGACCATGTGCTGTCGCATCAGGTTCGCCGTGATGGTCAAGCCTGCAGTCAGGGCAATCGGCAAACCCTCGGGGATGAAGGCGATGGCGACACTGACGATGTCGACGATCAGGGTTGGGACGTTGATGAAGCTTGGATGATCCTTCCGGAGCCAGAGACCCCTATTTTGTCATTCAATTAAATTACAATCTTCCAAAGACAAGAGTCATTCGACTAGGGCTGGGCGGCGCTTGGAGTTCCTTTCTTACCAGACGAGCAGGACAAGGGCGATGACGAAGAACATGATGGAGCAGATGATAATGACGAAATGCAGCACCTCCTTTTCGAGTGTGGAGAGTGTGACCTTCGGCTCTTGTGTCAGACGTGCGATGCGGCCAAATACTGTGCGATCTCCAGTAGCCTAGCAGTGCAGAGAAATGTGTCAGTTGTTTACGAATCGATACAGTGATCTTGTCTGTCTCTCGCCGTTATGCGACTCAGGTTGCGAGTGCTGGGTTTGACTTACCACTACCAGACCCGTGGCGGAGCCAGAAACGCAGTGAGTGCCTTGCATTCCGATACAGTGAGTCTCGAGGTAGTTGTCATCGGTCGAGTCCTTGGTGGCAGAGAGGGGGATCGCTTCGCCCGTCAGGATCGACCTGTCCATCTTGCAGTCGCTCGAGACCTGGATGAATCGCACATCGGCGGGGACCTTGTTCCCGGCCTTGATGATGATGATGTCGCCCGGGACGAGCTCAGGCGCGGGTAGCGAGACCTGTGCGTTGTTGCGGAGGACGAGGCAGTCTTCGGGAAGCATGTGCTTGATCGAATGCATCACACGGGTCGAGCTCCAGTCTTGAAACGCGTTGAAGAGGGCCTGGATGAAGAAGACTGCGAGCAACACGATGGCGAGTGCCTATCAACCACCAGACAGGCCAGGTTAGCCCATGATGTCGTGAGTCGTAGCTCAAGTCACATACCAGATTCGCCAGAGCCGGAGGCTGGCCGAGAGGCTTCCAAGAGACAAACACCAGAATTGCGCCAACGAGGAGAACGGGTCCGAAGCCCTTGAAGAAGTAGCCGAACCATGTTTGGAACCACCGCGACTTGGGCGGCGATGGAGCGTTCCGTCCATACTCTTTCGTTCTGCGAGTGACTTGGTCTTCGGACAGCCCTTCAGTCGCGGAGGTCGTGAGACGGCGGAGAGCCTCGTCAGTGGAAATGGTATGCCATTCAAGATCAGCGAACTCTGGGGGGTGGCAAGAATCAGCAAAAGACAACCACGACCATCAACAAATCCAAGGTCCAAAAACCTTTTGTAGCAGTCTCTTTAGCACCCTTCTGCGCCTCGAGATCCGGGGCCTGCTTCGACTCGGAGATCTCGTATGAGCTGGGATGAGAGACAGTGTCAGTACCAACAAACCGGGTATTGCAGTTGGGAGAACCCGGGGATGGGAGAGTGGATTATTACAGTGTACGGTATTGGATAGGGAGCGCAGTTGCCGGGTCTACTTCGCGACGTGAACCAACACTACGGATGGACATGGAACTCCTCGAGTCCCTCCGACGCATCCCCTGAGGTGGTCGAGAGCCAGCTTCCACATCGACCCACCGGAGAGTGTGCTTGACCTCGTACTCGCTGTCGTTGTCCTTCTCCATCTTGCTCTGCTGTAAGTGGCGCTATTGGGATGGTCTTGTCTACGGCCCTATAGGGGATGCTGTGAGACAGAGAGGAGGACAGAGAGGGTCACGGAGAGGATAGGAGAGGAAGCCTGAAGGGGTCACTGGCTAAAAGTTATATATATGTCTCAATTATTTTTTTCCTATCTAGATATTATGATTGCTAGCTGAACAAAGTCAAGGCTCGACCGCGCCTATCCAATCCCCAATGCGGCTCTTACTGAGGAATGTGAAAGGGATGAGATAGATGGGAGGGAATCGGGGTCGTGCAGAGGATGTCGCACTGTCGCGTGTGAGGCTCCTCCTCCAATTCCCGACAGTGTCTGTCAGCACTTCACACGTTCCCAGGTTAACCGAGAGAAACCCGCATTCGATTGTCACATTGGAAGTAGGCTAGCTGATCGCTTTCAAATTTCGCATTCCTTCAGCTTCTCACGGGGATGCCCAAGCGGTGTCCTTGTCGCTAGGCGGTGGCTGTGGTCGCTGGGCTGGTGGATCAGGAATACATACGCGCCAGCAACGTCGAGCACTTGACGGTGATATCTGGAGAAGTAGTGGGAAAGTTAACGGAGGGCAGAATATGCATGAGTTGATACATGGCAGCCATTATAAAGATACCAGCCGTCCTATTGAGCGATATACTCCAATAAGAGGTACAGCGAGCTAAGCAGGTTAGCCTAGATTAGCTCGCTCCAGGACTTGGGGATTCTGAGGAGGTCGTATGCAGGCAGGTCATAGGTCGGTGGGGCAGAAGTTGGAGAGATGTCTCTGCGACCAGGGAGGCCTCCCCTTGTTTTGTTTTTCTTTCCTTGTTTTGTCCACTAGACTCGACGGGGGAGCTCCCTGTTTTGGCTTAAAGCCCAAATTCTCCCCTTCATTTCACATAGGGAAATTTGTTCTTCTGGAGTGCTCTTCTATGCAGTTTGTGAAGAATGTGCATAGACCAGTTGCCAGCTTGACTTTATCAGGGTAGCATACACCTGGCGCCAGGTGGACAAGGGTTCAAGTGCTTACTCGCCAGCTAGGCACACCTGCAGTCCACGTGGAATGTAGTAAATACATTTTACATCTAGCCGGTAATGACTGTACGGCTCTACTTGCCCTATTGCAGACCACTACTCCTTGATATAAATAGCACCTATAGAGTAAAAGAGTGGTTGAGGTAGGAAGTGGTGTAGGAAGTACAGCAGTTGTAATTAGGTTGTCGAAGCGATGGTGTTGCAACTCATACTTTCTACAAGCCAGGTCCGCCTCTTGGCAGGCCCTAAAGTAGTAAGTACAAGCGCATTGATTACCGGATTTAGCAAAGCTAAGACCTGCCACACAATGTGCCCCTAAACCCCTGAAATGCCAGAAATTGTTATGATCACAAAGTATTACCTTAGCAGGTATATAACAAAATCTCCAAATTATGGCCGTCTTGTGCGCTCTACGTGCCGCTCAATTGCATATCTAGACTCTAGAGGGCACACATCTCTGCCTAATAGGGTCTGTTGCCCCCACGGTCACCAATCAGTCTGTTATGGCGTCGAATAGCAGTTGACTGTACTTGGAGAGGTAGTGATGATGGCTCTTTGTGCGCTTCGGGTCCCTTGCTTTGTGTCCTGATACTTATTGTTTGAGTGTACCTGCACATAAGTTGAACCGCAGACAACCATAGGTGCCCAGAACAAGGATATGACGATTCGAGAAGATTTCTAGAGGAAGTACAGCAGTACCGCCATAAACCATGTGAATGAATCCGCTTGTATCAGTTGGCCACTAAGTTAGTGTGTGTTCACAACTAACATGTAATATGTGGACTGTGGGATGTAGACTATCTCGTAATTGTTTCAAGCTTGCAAACAAATCCTCCCAGCTATCCTGATTTAGATGTGCCGAATGAAAATTTTACCAGTCTCTGTAAGAGGATGACGAAGAGAAGAGGAGTAAGTTAGATGAAAGCCATGGCAATGATGTGTATGCAAGAGGCTAGTGCGGCTAATCGAGGAAAATAAATATTATTGACAGCATAGAAAGTATAGATAATCATAGATTATTCCTAGTCAGGAATTGGGCTTTGAATTCTTCTGAATTCTTCTCACTTTTCAACGTGTATCTAGTTACAGCTGAGGCACAGGCACATGAGATTGGTGGGATAAGAACTTAATGGCATAATTATGGGTGGTATGTCGCATTAAAGCCTTGGACAAGATGATACGGTTACTTTACGCCTTGGATTCGCGTAAAGTCCTGCCTTGGTGGTAGATATCTCGACGAATGAAGGGCAGAAGGACCCCAACCCGGAATCGTACCCCTTGGCTCGTGTGCCATGTCATATCCCACATCCTTCCTTCGGCCTCTTTTATGTGTCATCCCGGGTTGCTTAAGTACCTTAGTAGCGTCAGATCATCAGTCTTCTCTGGATTCTTCAACAATGACACACGTTCTAGACACAGGCGAAGCTTAAACGATGCGCCAAGTTGAGTCAAAATGGCTCGTTCGAATTTGAAATTATCCTGTCGGTATAGACCATAGTCGCGCTTTCCGTTTGTGCAGAAGCGATCCGGATTCCTGTTGTTTGAGTGTGAGGAATCTCCAAGACCTTCTCCCCAACTGCACCAGAGCAGCTGACAACAGACTTTTCTGTGACTGCTGCAGGGCTCGCCTAACCCGCCAAGTCCCTACCGTGTACGCTCTTGGGTCACCGTCGCCAAGCGCAGAGCACCAGTGAAATATCCTTAGAGAGTAGAAGTAGGATATGTTTATCAAGCATGTAGTGGGAAGAGGTGTGCAATTGGAGGGATAACCAGCGCTCGATACTACCTTGAAGAAGATAAGGAAATATAAAAGGCAAAGATAGAGACGCTCCATGCAAGGGTGCCCATTACGAAGCGAATCAAGAAAAGAATGAGGGTGTGCTTGTGGTGACACCGCAGCTCGGTTGTCACTTTGTCGGCAAAATCTGGAACGAGGCCGGCCGCATAAGATAGCTTACCCCAATGTGATCTGCAAGCCCGTGCAGGATACGCATGTCACAGACACGGGTAGGCGAGTCGCGGGAAAAGCAGCAACCGCCGGCCGTTAGTGGTGGTTGCAAGAAGGTTTCCAGCTCTACCGAGAATACGGAGACCGAAGTGGGTTCGGATGTTCTTTTTGTATGCAACGAAGCTTTCCGCGAACCCTCCTTGCATATATTCATTGGCCTTACCGAACCCTATCATTTGGACCACGCCGTGATTGTAGGGCGACAGGCAGCTTCTTGTTTAAGGTTATGGAATTGACTGGGCGGCTTGGCGCCTCGCGTGGTTATTCTTAACCATTGACTGTGTGTCTCAAGATGTCGCCTTCTCGATCCGATGTGTCTGTGCTGATGAGCGACTTCCACCTTTAGACGGCGCAGGATACAAGTTGCATGGAATAGAGATAGAAGGGTTGCCTTCGTCCAATGAGGTTGGTACAGGAGGTTGGCGATCGGAACCTCTGTGTTGACTCCCTGGTGGCAATGGCCTATATCCATCGATTGTCCCAGATTGCTTGAGATCCAAGCTAGTGAAATATGGAGATGACTTTGCCATAAGGTTGCGTGTAACATATAAAATGATATCATCTCACCGAGAACAATACGTACGTAGCTGTACAAAAGGGCGTTTCAAACAAGACCTTGTCCAGAGAAAGGTACTGCCTACCTAGGTGCCTACTCTCATCACAACGGCAGGACGGGACGTGAGGGGGAGGAGGGGGAGGAGGGGGAGGAAGAGCAAACCGTCACCTTTGCCACACTTTAGTCACATGCCAAAGAAGATCAAAGGTGTTGAGTCAATCACCTTGAATCAATCAGACGATGATAACGGGAATTACGAATGGTTCTGCATGGCTACCTCTGTGAAGTGCAACAAAGTTGCCATCCAGCGGTTAAAAAACAAGCAAGGCAAACAGCTAACCGCTGGAGAGCAGAGAGAAGATTTTGACTGGCTGACGTAGAAATGTGGCGGTCTGGAAGGAGCCATCCGCTCGAGAACTTCGAGGTTTCACGTGCAGTGGGGCGCGGACTAGTTTGTGGTAGGTAAGGTAGCCCCGTTAAGACACCACTACAGCAGATAACGCACGCATGTCAAGAATGCAGGGTCGGTCTTACAGGATGTGTGACTCCCACGTGTGCTGCTTGCCTCACCACCTCCAACAGAACTTCCAACAACGCGGGGGATTTGCTGACCCGACCCAGGTGACACAGGACAGAACAGGACAGGGCCATGCCATGAGTTGTCAGCCAAATCGCCCGAGACAAACGACATCTCGTAAGACCAATAATAGTAGGGACATCATTATCATGCCACGGTATTCTGTACGATAACGTTTAAACAAAAGAAAGAACACGTTTTTACAAAGCGGGCATTGCATCCCCCGTCCCCCGCATTACCCGACTCGCCATTGCAAAAACGAGATCTTATGCGTATGAAAGAAAATAGAAGAAGCCTTTACTGTACCTGGTTTAGTTTAGCGACCTTGCCTACTGCGGTTTAGCTACCGATATCTTGGTCATATCGGGATTTCTGAACTGCCTAGCCGACGACGCTAAGAGGGCTAGCCGGCTCTCCGCGCCGGGCCTTGGCGTCAGGGGTCTGCGATGTTCTGGCCAGGCCTAAAAGCCGGCTCTTTAGACCTGAGCTAGAGACGAAACGGGTCTGTACGAAGGCCAAGAGTTGTCAATCTACTAACTTTTTGCAATGCCTTATCTACATCACATGCGACATCTTCGAAACGCGCCTCTTTACAAAACTTCTATTCTATGAAACTTGTTCACTCACCTACTAATCTTGGATGTCCAGAACCTTTGGGGAATGTCGGTGTATCAATCAGCATATTCTTATCCCATTAATAACTGCTGAATCAGTCAGTTGATGCCTAGACTAGTTCCCCAGGTTTGAGAACCGGGACCCGAATTCGCATCATTATTGACGATCAAGCGAGCCGCCGGCCCGTTTTCAAAACAGTCAAGCTTCAATACAGCTCCGAGCTCTTTAATATATACACTCCAGCCATCCCTACACCACTATTCGTATGGAAAGGAAAGAGAGATACGGAATTCTATAAAACACTCAGCCAAGGCCATCAATTTGAGGATATATATCACTCCGACAGAAACAAGAAACACACGCCTGCTCGTCTGTTCTGAATTATAACGCTTTTCACCTAACCTTAGCAGCACATGGAAGAAAAGAGACCAAAACCGCTCATTAATTCGTCAGTCAGGAAGAGAGAGATACGAAGGAAAGAGACGAAGCTTTTTCTCCTTTTTCTTAAACAACTACAGCACCCCAGTATGCTTGTTAAAACTTCTCAAAAGGGTTACGTATGTCATAGTATTCACTTCTACATATGATGAAAGCCATTCCGTATAAGTACAAACACCTGATGAGAAGACAATCCCGCAGTAAGAGGGCAATTTTCACTCCCTCGACCGGTCCTCAAACTCGGAGGTTATAAGGGAGTGCTAGGTGCTGTGATTCAAATATTTCATGGGACGCCATACCCTCTCTACCTCTCTATTAACCTTTATTTTTGCCCAACAAACCCTAACCCTGTTTTCACTTCTGCCTGCTGTCGTAGGGTGTAAGAGTATGATGAGAAACATACTTAGGTTAGTGTTTTGAGCAGAAATGCGAATTCCGCGCGGAGACCGAGCTCCTTTCGGAGAATGGAGACTTTAGTACCACGCCTTGGATATTACAGTACCTAGTTATCTGAGGTTACCCTTTTGCTTCATTCTTAACCCCTCATCGTAACCTCTTGCCTACACTCTTTCCTTTCTCTTATTTCAAGGCATGTTTCAGTTATATACTAAGACCAGGTGCTTGACTAGAAATCTCAACATTGAGATATACGATGACATCTGAAGGGCGCGCTATTTCAATCAAGCCAGACTCAGTACACGTCACAACAACAGAAG
The DNA here is from genome assembly GCA_022385605.1 of Xylariaceae sp. FL0594. Classification (NCBI taxonomy): domain Eukaryota; kingdom Fungi; phylum Ascomycota; class Sordariomycetes; order Xylariales; family Xylariaceae; species Xylariaceae sp. FL0594. Next base: position 45,889 of record MU280771.1, read on the forward strand.
ACACCGATGCAAGTAAAAAGAGTGTAGGGATATAGGAAAAGAAATACTAATAGTAAGCAAATTTCAATCCAGCAGTCTATAGGTAGTGTCATTCTCATTCATGTACGGTCCGAATTCATGTCTCCAACCCCCAATCATCGTCCTCATTCGCAACACCTCCCTCAAAATGAGAACTCATCGATGAACGCATAAAATGAAAGAAAGAAAAGAAGAAGAATAGAACGACAAGTGTTGCAACTTCAACTTCAACAGCTCTTCACTTTTACCAACTCGCTTTACCGGAAAGGAGGTGACGATGATACACATGCCCCGTGATCAGTTTGGCTTGGGGCAAGCGGGGACACCAGGGCATGTCTTGTCAGTGTAGGCGAAGACGTAGTCGTTGGTGCTGTGTTTTAAAAGTGTTAGTCGTGTCATCCAAGAAGGCACGAGGCAAATGAAGATGTGGGTGGCTGCAAGCTAGGGCTAACTGAGTGTAATGATAAAAAAAGGCATAAGGCGATGGTGCGTTGATACAGAAGAGAGGATTATACGTACTAATGGTCATTACCACGCCATTGTCCCTTGATCATTCTAGGTCAGTAACACTCTCATCGATAGTGGCCTGAGAACCGCCAGGAGAACTCACATCGTTGGTAGCATAGCTCTTATCCCACGCCTGGGTGTACATGGCGCAGATCTGGCCCTCGGGGCTGCCGTTCCGCTCGGAGAGGTAGGTGACGAAGAACTTGCAGATCTTGGGCGCCGTGCCGTCCTGGGGCGGGTGCGCGACGTTGTACTCGTTCTGCGACACGCACGCGGCCGCGCACAGGCTCGGGTCGAAGAAGCTCGTCGTGAAGATCTTGACCCCCATGTACGTGTCCTGGCCGAGGCAGTTGAGCGGCGCGTTGATGGACGCGTTGCCCAGGTACACGCCCGTGTAACCCGGCACGTTCGGCACCGTGTTCTTCACGTACCCGTTGGAGCCGGCGATGACGACGTGGAACTGCTCCCGGTACTGGCCGTTGTTGTTGGCGTTGTCGGCCGAGATATAGCCGCCCCAGTAGACGCACTTGATGACCGTGGTGGACGCGGGATCTTCGCATCCAGCACCTGGAACAGTGGAAGGGTCTCTCTCGAAGTAGATGTTGAAGGCGGAGCAGGAGTTGACGTTGTTGCACCTACGGGCGCACTCGGCCGTGTCGTACGTGTCGAGAGTGCTGAAGCCAGAGTAACCGTAGGCGTTGTTAGACGCCTGAAGGTTCTGGAACGTCTGGTGGTACCCACTGGGGACAGGGGCCGAGTTGGCCGCATCCGCAAACGAACCGTAAGCGAGGAAGGCCTCAGCTGTGTCAGGGGCGGGGATGGGCCCCGCTCCTGCGGCCAGGGGCGAGCAGGCGTCGGAGGTTCTGGCCGTGAGCATCTCGAGGTCACGCTTGCTCACGGTTGCCTGGGTGAAGAGCGGAGCGTTGATAGCAGCTTGAGTTGCCGACGGCAAGTCATACGCCACGGTAAATGGCGTAGCCTCGAGGGGGACAGAGTAAGTTGGCGGATCTGGTGCTGCGTCAAGCACCGCGAAGTCAAGCACTTGGCGAGGCTCAAGAGGCGTGGCTCCGACGAGGGACGCCGCAGTGCTAAGGAGTACAGTCGTGGCCTTCATGATAACGAATGATTGACAGGTAGAGTGTAGTTGGTTTGAGTTTCTGGTGTTATTAGTCTACGACCAGTGAAGGGGACTCAAGACTGATGGTTGATGGTGGTTAAGTGATTTTTGAGACGAGAACAACGGCGAATCCAACCCGTCTTTATACACGTTCGACAAAGCTAAACGACAGGCAGGCACATCCCAAGATCCAATTGTACACTGAAGTTCTTACTCGGTGCTGAACCATGACGAGAGAGTAAGAAGATGGCTTCACAGGCTGAGCTGATACAACGGGATGCCCGAGCCACATGTCTTGCGACAAAGGGCTCACATGAGCCCGCTAGCCAGGGAACTACTTACCTGAGGCATCGCCGTGCCAGTAAGGCGAGACTGGATCCTCAACCACGATGACAAGCGATCTTCTGCCCAGAGACAGAGTCAGAAAGTCCTCAGCAAACAGGAAACGAGCGTTCGGCATGCAGGAAGAGAACGAGGCAGAATAGGGCCGACTAAACGAACGATATCCCATTCTTGCAACGTCCAACGTAGTAAGAGATACGCTCGTTGCAACGTCGAGCTCGCATCAGATATGACAGCACCGGGATCACCGCATACCAACATGAGATGGACGACCTCTGCGATGGCACGGGCGGGTTGGCGGCACAGCAGCGCGGAGAAAAGCTTAAGCGCTACGATGCCATCCTGCACCCGCCTGCCGCTTCCCGCCTACAGACCCTAGCGACAAATCGAGGATGCTCTTACGAGGCGTATTTTTGTGAGACCAACTAATCGAGGGAGGTGGTCGTGAGACACCACATTACTTAGCCAACCGTACGGTCATGATCTGATCAGAGGGGTGGCTTATCGCTCTGACTTGAACCGAGGTTCAAGTCCACAGACACAACGGATTGAAACATGACGTATCTAGTGTCGTCGACGAGAGCGCCGACCCTGGTTCGTGATTGGGCGTCGCCGTTTTGCTCAGATAACCAGATAGTCAAAACATCTGAGCAGAGCTGAAAGCAGAATCTGGCGTGTGGCATTAGTGTGCTGAGACAGTCCCTGTGCACATCCATTCGTCCATTCGCCTCGTCGGCGCCGTTAGAGGCGGCTGGCTGAGGTGCCCATCACACTCACGCTCCTAACGCTCCCCTTGCCAGAGCTTAACACGATGCAGTCTCGTCAAACGGCCCACATGGACTACGGACGACGATGCTCGAACAAGCAGGACATCCGCGTCGGCTATGCGAGGAGTTGGCGGTGGGGCGCTACAGCTGCAAATAAGTCGCATAGGTCTGCAGCCACGCGCCAGCCATACACAAGGCTACCGCTCCCGATTAGGGACAATATTGGACAGTAAATAGCCTCATGTCTTGGCTTTCTCCCGGTCCTTTGCGTCAGGCGATGTGCGGACGGAAAGATCGGACGATCTCGTGATTCTAGTCCATCGCGCCCATGGGCAGCAGCTGGGAGGGACTTGGGACAGAACAGACTGGTTCGTTTATGCCGTCGCTTTTCGCTTGCGTGGGATGGATTACCGCTTGTGTGCTCGGTGCGAGAAGTCAGCACGGGATCCTTGTCAAGCTGTCGCGCAAGCGGCGCCTCTGTGAACACGGCGCATTCCTCATCAAGACATTGGAAAGAAGCGAGATGGAACACTTGTCGTTCATTCTATGACTGATATCCTTGCAGGCAATAGTTTCGACATTCTGTACCCCGGATACTACCACGTGGTACTCAACGGTCGCCTTGCTGCGTTGTGCTGCTGAGGTAGGTGGATAGGGAAGAAGGGAAGGGCAAGAGGATGACTGGAGAGCGAAATTTCAATAGTTTCTGAAGCGGGGCCGACACGCTGTATGTAGTAACCTTAGTGGCCGACGAAGCACTGTGACACTGCTCCATGCCCGTTGACGTCAAGCAGCATTTGACCCGATACTACTCTCAATGGCAACTACAATCCGGAATTTTACAGCATGTACCTGAACTCCTTACATCTTTTGTTACACATTACACGACAGCTCGCTGCAGTCAGCAGTTGACATGACAAGATTTGTAGGGCGTTGTGCAGCATGGACTGTTCTGGACCCCTGTTTGAGCATGATCAATCTTGATTTAGCCGACGTGAGAGATGCCAAAAAGCCACAGAACAGCTGTAATCTGGCGCAGTTGGTGCTGATGGCTATCCGCTAATCAGCCTTCAGCTACAAAGTCCTTTCAAGTAATCAAGGGCGGATAACATGCATTGCCAGGTAAAAGCGGCATCGTCAGGCATTGTCACAAGTCAACATGAGCCCTCACCTTCGTGATCCACTGGGATCCATGATGAGAGAATCAACCTCAAGCGAAGCTACAGCAACCTCCCTGGCACCCCAGCACGCCTGGACATTCCGGTTATCTTGCAGAAAGAAGGGAAGTCCGGAACTACTTTATTATCTGAGTAAAACGGGGTAAGGGCGAGATATGGACAACAGAGCTGGTTGTGTAGAAGGCTATCAAGAAACGGTAAGGTTTCCTGTACACAGTGCAGACACGGTACGAAATGTTTTAAAGACTGTGGTAGCTGCCTTGAACATTCTTTTCTCTCTTTCTTGTCATAAACAAGACGCTGTATGTCATCAATCACCTCGTAGGAACCTAGTCCCAGACTACCTCATTGAAAGTGCCTCAACGTTGTCTAAGACACCTACTTACCTACCCTTCACATTCCTGAACAGAAACAGAGGTTTTGCCCGGTTGTCCATTTAATAATAATATCCCAACACACACGAACTGATGTGTCTGAGCCTTGACGCAGCGCTATCTAGAAGAAGGACCCCTTGCGGAGCTGATACATTGTCGATTCTCTGTTGATATCTAGATAGTAGTCTAGGGGCGCACCCGTGTATGACAAATATATGATCCGCGTACCTTTTCCCACGAGGGCTAACCTTAGATGCGATGCGAATGTACTTTGTGCCTTCAGCGCGCCGCCACTAGATATCACTTTTCTCTGTATCGATAAAAATTCAGGTTGGATGGACTTATGTCGAAATTCCGAGGCAAAGTGACGAAGACTACCTAACCTTAACCATCATGGCAAATGTTTGGGACGATTCATGCAAGTATACTCTTCTGCCGCTCATCTAATAGAAGTCAATGCCCCATTTCCCCTCTGCTCGACTGATTCTTTGAGTTTGCGAAGCTCAAGCCTAGGGGGGACTAGATAAGTAAGGTACATTGACTAGCCGAGACCTGCCCGATCAGGCAATCTTGACAGAATGTGGTGAATGTGATTGGATTATCAGAACACACCAACGCGGGCTCCAACCAGTGGGACAATCCCCCGTACGTCCCGGGGGCTGTGAGAGGGTTTTCGTAGAATGGGCCGGAGGACACGGAGCTCTTGCAATACTGTATCTAGGTCAAGGATCTGGAACTTCATAAAAGGCCATTTCGCATTATGTTGCAAAACAGAAAATGGATGCGGTAAGGATAAAATTACATGGTGAGCATTGGTCTGCTATACATAATTGTACCCAAGTAGACACATAGAACACGCCAACGGAAAAGCCAATGTGAAGTGTAGATGTAAATAATACACCGGAAGAAAGAGAGAAAGAAAAAAGCCGCGCTAGGAAAGGCGGACAGATGCCAGATCCCGTTCCGCCAATCCTTTGGGGTATATATGAGTCGCTTTTAAAAACCTTTTTCCAAACACTCCGACCAACCCAAGGTACTCAGGTACCTAACCACTGACCATTTTGTCCTCGAAGCCAAGTATGATCCATAACCACTTTTATACAATTCCGAGACACCTAAAACCCTTCAGCATAGAACCGATTGTGCGTCAGCATGTTATGTTATAGCCCCCGATTGGGAGTACCCTTCTCTCTTGCGACCCCTAGATTAGGCAGCAGGACTCGTGGCCATAGTAGAATGCGCCACGGCGGCGAGATTCGCCATGAGCTCTCGATCTGCCACAACAGCAGGAGACGCGACGACAGCCACGTTCGCTACGACGACTGGATTCGTCGCGACGGCAGGGTTCGCCGCGAAAGCAGCATGACCGGCAGTGCCGAGCGGCGCCACACCGGTAGTCAGCAGGCTCTGCGCAAAGACGGACCGCTTCCGCAGTTGCGGGCCCCGGACGAAAATGACGTACGTCGCGACCACGAGGACAAGGCTGATGGCGGCGAGCGCGGTGTTGGCCGACTGGACGCCGTAGTCGCCGCGGAAGGCGTCGTAGTACGGCTTGGAGGCGAAGGTGAGGCAGCCGGCGAGGAAGTCCCGCGCGAAGCCGTTGCCGCCCGTCGCTGAGGCCGAGTACGGCCCGTACGCGGCCACCATGTAGTCGATTGTGGTCATGTAGATGGTCCAGTTGGCGATGCCGATGAGCACGCAGCCGAACATGCACAGGCTCCAGTGCACCGCCGTCGTGGCGCCCCAGGCGAAAATGAGCAGGCCGATCGGGAGGCACGGAGCCGTGTAGAGCAGCCACCAGAGCCGGGCCTCGAACTGTGCGTACTCCGAGTTGGGTTCCCTGGCCCGGAGCTTCCGGTTCCGGCTGATGACGGGAATGTAGAACAGGTACGCTAGCAGGTATCCGATGCCAATCGCAACGAAAGACTAGGGAATCGAAGTTAGCAAAGGGAGAGCCATCGGAGTCAGAAGAGGGGAGGGGGTTCTTACAAGACCACCTTCGATGGTGCTAAAGCTCCACTTCCCGAAGACCAGGCCGAAGGACTGGATCTGCATGAATATGATTGCATCGCTCACTCCAGAAAGCAGCGACAAGACCAAGACTATGGGCTCTGTTACGAACATCTTGAACGGGCGGAACCAGATGGCGAGCATCTCCGAGGGCATCGCGTATTGCCTCCAAGTCATGTGCTCGGTCGGACCTCGCGCGTTTGGGCTGCGGCCATTCCTCCGCAGCCTCTTGGCTTGTTTGTTGAGCAGGACAGTGGATCGAGTCTCGGGCACAAGCAGCAGATGCAAGAGCTGGACGGTAACCCCGACAATGAACTGGAACCATATCGTCCATCTCCAGGTCATATAGGTTTCGACATATCCTCCCATGATCGGCCCGATGATCGAGCCGCCGACCGAGGACATCACGATGAAGGCGAGGGGGTGCTCCTGCGCCTCGGTTCCGAACAGGTCCGCTACGATGCCGAGAGTCACGCTGCCCCCGGCCGAGAAGAGCCCTCCAAACGCTCGGGCGACTATGATGGAGGTCATGCCCTGGGGAGGTAAGGCTACCGGTAGGCAGCAGATGTTGACCAGGAAGAGCGAGATCTGGAGAACCCATTTACGGCCGATATCCTCGGACCACGGTGCCCATCTGTTTGGTTGAGAACGTGAGCATCATGTCCACGGCTGGGAGAGGAGAGGAAGGGCATAGTTACAGCTCGCAGCCGAAGGCATAAGTCACCAGAAAGACTCCGGCACCCGCCACAGTCAACTGGTGTGAGACACCAAACTCCTCGGCCATCCCCGCTTGCCCGTTGGCATAAAGAGAGGTGTTCAGATTCATCGAGGTCTGAACGAGGAAGATGACCGAGAGGATCACCCACTTCCTCCGCAAGGAGAGACTCGACGCATGAGCCTCTGGATGGGTGCACTCCGTCACCAAGTCCGGCAAGAGGCTCACTGGGCTGCCCGAAGGCGACAACACGAGACCCCCAACCGCAGCGGGCCCAGCCCCCGGCGCTTTCTCTCGTCCAGGGGCGGGAGCCTGGGGAGAATCGCCTGTGGGAAATGGGAAGGAAGACATGGTCCCAGCTGGAGCAATAATCGAGGCAATCTAAGCGATCCGAGGCTTAGCGACAGGAGGGTAAAAAAAAAAGTGTGGTTGAACGAAGCCGAGAGCGTCGTTGGGATGTGAGTGGTGGAGTCGACTGCCTAATGATCAAAGAGACGAAGAGACGACAGCATAAGGATCATAGACACCGCTGCCTTATGAGGATCGAATCAACTGCCTTATGATCGAACTAACTGCTTAACGAATCATAGAGTCGACTGCCGAATGAGACATCCGAACTAAGCAGGGGGGCAGAAATGAATGACAGAAGGAACTGAGAGAGTTCCAATATGGGTATAGTATCTCGTTGAATCTGGGGAAACGGAGAAAGCTGGGAAAGGGGAAAGGGGAAAGGGGAAAGTGCCTTTCTTTAATATCTTTTCAACAGCTCATCCTTTCTTTCAACTACAGAAGGCAACACAGGGTACCGATGGCTTACCCCTCACCTTGTGCAGATTTTGACTTTCAATTGCCGAAATATGCTTGGTGAAGACGACATGCTCACGCACTATACAGGCCAGAACCCGACACCCTGCAAGCGCAAAAGCTGCGAGAGCCCTGTCCTTTGCACTGCCACTTACTCTCCAGTGACGGCACTCTGGCGGAAGTGAAGGAAGCAAAGGCAGTTCCAAACCTTGAGACCAGCGAGACCCCGTAAGTGTATACCCCAGTAGAGGACGCCGCCCAGTGCTCGTCTGGGTTTTCAAATCGGGCGCTATCTCGGCACCCCTTCCACCCCAGATTTGGGTGAACTTAAATAGTGCAACCGACATTAGTTATGTCTATACTTTTGTCCTGGCTGTGGGGAAGATCCGGGGAAGTGATCTAACTAAGCCTCTGGCCCTCCAGATCCCTGGCTCCTGACAGTCCAAGGAACAGTCGATGACGAGAATAACGGGTCAGAATAACCCCACTGTCCAGCCATGCCCGGACTGTCTGGACCATACACGACAAAAGAATATGCAACCTAGACGTAGGTTCATGTGCTAACAGAATCATCGTGAGCCTCGGGATTTGTTCTGTTCCGTAACTGGAGTCTGATCCCGGTGAAGACAAGGAAGTCAGGGAGTCGGGGACCACGTCGGACGGGTTACAACTTGAGCCTTGAACTTTGAAGCACCCAACCAAGCCGATTGATGCGGAAATGGAGTCGATATATTGCCGTGTATGAAAGCATGTCTGGTACAGTGGCGGAACTTTTACCGAGTAATGAACATAATGTGATACATCTAGACCGCCATATGGGGTGGTTGTTGTCTTTATTCATTTCTCTTCACTTGAAAGTTCTCACTCGAAACGATGCATTTTTGTCCATGCGTCGAGTGACTTTGCGTTTAGAGCATACTTCCTTCTTTGTTGGTAGGTACTGCTATAAGAATATTGGTTAAACTGCAAACATGTAGTCAGGGAACACTTTGCCTCGACATAACCCAGATAGGTTAGACTGTGCTCTAACGATGTACCAACGTACTGCTGTACTGCTGTACTCCGGACTGTTCAACTTCGTCAGCCTTGGCATTTCAGCCCCCAAAAATTCGCCTTGCTCTCTCCTATTAGGTTTCAACATCAACAATCCGACGGTCAATGACGACATTCAACCTACACTGCGAACTCACTGGCGCGCCTGCGGAGTAGCCGGGTTATGGTTTGCCCTTCGGGTTGCCCTTCATCCCAATCTGCCTCATACGCCTTGAAATTTGCCCCGAACCTACTACGCACATCAACAACATGCCTCCCCAGATAAAACAAGACCTGAATCGCTCAGGTTGGGAGTCGACCGACTTCCCTTCCGTCTGCGAAAATTGCCTGCCGCCGAACCCGTACGTCAAGATGCTGAAGGAGGACTACGGCGCCGAGTGCAAGATATGCACCAGGCCGTTTACCGTCTTCTCCTGGCCCGCCGACCGTGCCCACGGCCGCAAGAAGCGGACCAACATCTGCCTCACCTGCGCGCGCTTGAAGAACTGCTGCCAGTGCTGCATGCTCGATCTGCAGTTCGGTCTGCCCATCCAGCTCCGAGATGCCGCCCTCAAAATGGTGGCGCCTGGTCCCTCGAGCGAGATCAACCGTGAATACTATGCGCAAAACAATGAAAAGGCGCTGGAGGAAGGACGTGGAACAGAGGAATACGAGAAGGCCGATGAGAAAGCCCGAGAGCTTCTGCGACGTCTGGCAACCAGCAAGCCATATTTCAGGAAAGGTCGACCCATTGAGGACGGCAGCGCGTCTTCGAGCTCTGGAACAGGATCGGCGACTGGTGGAAATGCAGCAGTAGGCGCGGGGATAGGCGGACCAGGCCCGATACGAACGCGCGACTCCAGAGCTGCCGCTGCCGCCGGGGCACGGCCTGGACGGAAACCGTTCCCGAGTGCCTCCCAACTGCCACCGGGGCCCAAGGACTATTTACCGCCTGACGACAAGTCCATTATGAGCCTATTCGTGACAGGCATCGAAGACGACTTACCGGAGTACAAGATCCGCGACTTCTTCAAGGAGCACGGCAAAATCAAATCACTTATCTGCAGTCACATGTCGCACTGCGCCTTCGTCAACTACGAAACGAGGGAGGCGGCAGAACGGGCCGCCGACGCCTGCAAGGGACGCGCCGTCATTGCTGGCTGTCCTCTCCGGGTGCGCTGGTCCCAGCCCAAGCCCATTGGTACCATGAACCGCGAGGAGAGAGCCGAGATGATCCGCGACGGACGTTCGGCCTTTGCGGACCGACGCAGACAGGGCAACCAGAGACAGATCGAGGGAGGATCCGCACAGGGCGGTTCTGGCGCACCGCAACAAGAGGCGCCGCAACTATCCGCAGTTGCCGCGCCGCCAGGTGCTAGCGACGTCAACTACGCCAGCCTGGCTGGTGATTAAGAGTGTACAAAAATGGCAATCTTTTCTTATCATGATGCATATACGGCGTCCGGTGCGGGGACCAACGAGGCCTTTATGAAGGTGTGGTGCGGCATCGTTACCGAAATTATTTGTACTGCATCAAGGCGAAAGCGACTTGATTCCAAAAGAGGTCGTAGTGATGAATGCGTTGGTACACTGGGTATCATGTTATGATATAATACAGAAGCTTTATGTAATTTGGTCAAGGATCCCCTATTCGTGTTTTTGGTTCTTGTCAACTACTGCAGCACTTCTGTGCGCCCCTTTTCATATTCTTGCCAGCGAACTTGACCGACTCGTTGTCGCCTCGTTCCGTGTCTTCGTGTATCCGTAATTCTAGATGATATCGTGTCAGTGCACGTCGATGTCCGTAGAAAAGGAAGAGGGTCGAGTGGTCCAAAACTGACTGTATGTTTCTCCCTCCTTTCTGCCCTGCACGACGTTTTGCCGTAGTATTGTTGCCACTTCTTCTGCGTGTTTTACTGCGGCGGGATATTCCGGGCTCGAGGGCTCGAGGGTGGCGTTGGCGCGGAAGCCGTCACGTATGGAGCTCAGAGCGGCATTCAGTACTCTCTCGTCACCTGGGCAGTGTCCATCGTATTAGCTATATGCCGATGCCTTCCATATTATGCCGTTGGCGCTTAGCGCATGGAGATGTTGCTTTGGTGTAAGGAATTAGGCGAAAACGCACCTTGGAAGGCGACGCGGGCTGCGCGAAGCAGATTCCTGTACACTGGGAGGGCGGTCGACATGTTGTATTACTGAATGTTTACAGGTACGGATACAAATAATTAACTAGAAGTCTTTCGATTGTAGGAAGCGAATTGCTGGGGTTAAACATTCAGAGGCGTCGACCTTGTTGATCGTGAAAATCGGTAGTACTTTCAGGAATGTTTGAAGATGTGCACAGTAAAATAAGTTACCAGAGGCGAGTACTGGCACAGTGAAACCTAGCATGCTATTGCTATCCGCCGTCCAAATTATCAGTGTCGGAGATAACGATAGCCCATATTTCAATGAGTATCCGATCCATAATACCTCTTTTCTGTCATCCTATTGGTCAATCGTGTACTTGTAGCAAGGAACACCCCATATCATATTTCGCAACCAAAAAGCAAAAAGTTGCCAAAATCTGCCCCACGTCTGGTAACTTAGCTTTGTCCATAACTTCCAATTCTCTGCTGTGAATTCTGGAAATAAGCAACAGAGCAGTACCCCCAAAATGACTACAGCTACCATCGTATCGCGGCTTTTGCCCGCCCTCCCCGAGGGTTGGTCCGCCGAGAAGGACTTCAAGCCCATCGGCAGCGTCACCGCTTCTACCCAGCGAACAATCGAGCCCGTTGGTCCTCACTTCCTCGCCCATGCCCGTAGAGCCCGGCATAAGCGTACCTTCTCCGAAGATGATCGGATCCAGGCCCAGGAGCGGGCCCAGAAGATCGAGAAGGATGAGGAGAGCGAAGAGAGCGAGCCTGAGGACCCCATGATGCTTCAGCGCGAAGCTAAGGATTGGAAGGTAAGCAAGCCCCCCTCCTGCTGTTGTGCTATCGAAACTCTGGATGACTAAATTGCTTCCAATCCAGTCCCAAGATCACTACCAGGTTCTCGGCCTGTCAAAGTACCGCTGGAGAGCTACTGAGGAGCAGATCAAGCGAGCTCACCGCAAGAAGGTCCTGAAGCACCACCCCGATAAGAAGGCTGCCCAGGGCAGCACTGAGGACGACAACTTCTTCAAGTGCATTCAGAAGGCGACCGAGGTTCTTCTGGACCCCGCCAAGCGCCGCCAGTTCGACTCCGTCGACGAGAAGGCCGATGTCGACCCCCCTACCAAGAGGGAGTTGGCAAAGGGCAACTACTACAAGCTCTGGAGCAAGGTGTTCAAGGCCGAGGGCCGCTTCTCCAAGACCCAGCCTGTGCCCCCGTTCGGCGACGAGAACTCGACCAAGGAAGAGGTCGACACATTCTACAACTTCTGGTACAACTTCGATTCATGGCGCTCATTCGAATACCTGGACGAGGACGTCCCAGACGACAACGAGAACCGCGACCAGAAGCGTCATATGGAGCGCAAGAACATGAATGCCCGTAAGAAGAAGAAGGCCGAGGACAACGCGCGACTGCGCAAGATGCTGGACGACTGCTCGGCCGGCGACGAGCGCATCAAGAAGTTCAAGAAGGAGGCCAACGCCGCCAAGAACAAGAAGAAGCTGGAGAAGGAGGCTGCCGAGGCCAAGGCCAAGGAGGAGGCCCGCCTGAATAAGGAGGCCGAGGAGAAGGCGGCCAAGGAGGCTGAGGAGAAGGCCAAGACGGACCGCGAGACCCAGAAGAAGGCCAAGGAGGCGGCCAAGAACGCGCTCAAGAAGAACAAGCGCGTGCTGCGCGGCTCCGTCAAGGACGCCAACTACTTCGCTGCCGCCGGCGCTGACGCCTCGCCCGCCCAGATCGACGCCGTCCTGAACGACGTCGAGCTCGTACAGGGCAAGATCGACGCAGACGAGGTGGCCGCACTGGCAGGCAAGCTCAACGGCTTGACCGTCGCGGACGAGATCAAGGGCGTCTGGAGCGCCGAGGTCAAGCGCCTCGTCGACGCCGGCAAGCTCAAGGAGGGCGACGTCAAGAATCTGGCTTAGGCTGTCTGCGTTAGAAATATTACATGATACATCACGAATAGACGCAATAGACTTGGGCTCTTGGAACCATGAAATCTCTGACCACTATACATTATATGACCTCGTCCATTGTCTTTATTGGCCGTGTTTATTTGAGTGTGTAAATACCGTGTCAGATGGGCAGGCTGTCTGGGACAAAACGTCGAGGAATGGTATTTATTTCCAAAAGGGGGGTAAGAGGAAACAAAAGCAGAAAAAGTCCGTAAGCCTCTAGGTTATTACACAACCTTCGAACAACTTGGTACGATGCAGCTGAGCTCCTGCAGCAGACTCGAAGTTCGATTTTACTCCCAACATATAATCAATGTACCGGAGCTTAGAAGGCATACTGTATGAAGTATGTTGTATTTCGGCCTTGGTACCCTACTGAGTTCGGGACTTATAGCATCATGATGAAAGCAAGTCTGTGGATCAGATGCCGTCACTCTTGCTTTTTGTGTTCTTTCCCGGGTAACAGTTTGGTGGGGTTTTTTTTCATGCTATTGGGGGTGGAAGGGCATTTATCTCCCATGTTCCCATGCCTCTTGTCGAGAAGGGCTCCCCATTACTTGCTTCTTGGACATGGATATTATGGACTTGCCAGATCAAATCGGGTGAAGGACTAAAGTACGACAGAACAGGAACAGGCGCCGAGTTGCTAAAAAAGTCGACCAAAGATTGGGGAAGTCAGGTCAGGTAGAGAAAGGGGATAGTGAGCAAAATATGTAAAGAAGTCACGCGTGAAAGGTTGGGTAAGGTTGGTGTTTTTGCTCTACGTTGATTTTGTTTAATAAAAGAAAAGGAAAAAAGGAAAGAAAAAGGAACGAAAAAATACAGCAGTTTAGAAGACTGGGGAGTGGCTAGCAAAGCGAGCAGGAGGATGGATAAGAGTGAAGCGGAATTAAGCTATAATTACCACAATTCAACACCAGACAAGTTTGCAGATAACGAGTCTCTTCTTATATTTGGCACTGGCTCTTATTGCCAACAAGAACTAAATGGGATATGAAAAGCCTGCCTGAATAAGGGTAGGGGTAATATAGTTGACCTCTATTGCTAAGACTACACTGTCCTTATGTGTGTTTTTTCACATGGAGGCTGCTTATGGCTGTCCCGACGCTGGAGCAGGTAAATATGCCAGTGAACGCCGATGGCGAACGGATTGGAGAGACTCTTGGAGCCCTCGTAATATTTGAAGCGGGCTTGTCGCCCCGATTTGGTTATTCTGATACCGTCCTTGCTTGTAACGACTGCACGCAAGGAGCAGGTAGCATGAAAGTGCCAAACCACACAATATGTGTGTTTGGATACCGGCTCATTATTGGCAGGGTTTTCGCGAATGCTGATTTCAGCCTACCCAGAGCCTTGCCGTTCCTCGTCAGTTATTTTACCTTTGGAGGCTTGATGCGATATGACCCGTGCTGATCGATTTCATGACTTCACTGGCTCAACATCTTCTTCATCCTCCGGAGCTTCCTCGCCGGCCTCGATGGCCTTTTGCCTCTTCCTTTCCAGCCGCTCCCTCTTCTTTTCTAGTAATCTCTTCAACGTCTTCGCCGTGTTAAAAACGCCATTCGTTCCCGACCCGCAAGCCGCACAGCTCGGGTCTTTCCTATACCTCTGCAGAGCGCATGGCAGGCAGAAATAATGGCCGCACCTCGTCACTATGGGTTCCTTGTACGGGCCCTTACATACTATACAGGCGAAGGGGATCTTCTCGAGCAAGGCTGCGTCCGCATCATCGTCGTCCTCATCGTTCTTGGCATCGCGGTTCGCGCTAGCCACCACTTTGCCGCCGATGTTCTTCTTTCCTTTCGTCACGTTCTCCCACTCCCGGTCGAGCTGCCACCCTTGCTTGTAGTCCTCGCGTGCGTGGAGAAACTTGCAGTTGTCGCCGAAGCCGCAGAACCCGGTCTGCTTGTAGTCCTTGCAGACGTCGGGCGCGAAGTCGGTGGTGGTGACGGTGCGGATGTTGGCCGCGGCCTTGATAGGGCCGACCTTGCGATCTGGCGCGTTCGGGTTTTTCGTTATGAACGTGGCCTTGTTCGCGAGGCCCTTGTACGTGCCGTCGGGGGCGTCGCTCACGGCCCCGGTGGAAGCGTTCTTGGGCATGGGCCTCGTCTTACCCAGGAGGTTGGCATCTTCATCGAACCAGTCCACCCGCTTCGTGGCGTCGTTCGTGCTCGTTATGGGCACGCTGCGGTCCGCCTCAAATACTATGGCGCCATGCTGGTGGGCGCTCGACGTGGCGTTGTCCTTGGAGGACGCGGTGACTACGGCATTGTTCCTTTTCCGGCGCTTCACGCGCTGACCGGACTCGTCCTCGGACGATGTGTAGTCCGACTCGTCACTGTCGCTGTTGGCGGGTGGTGGCGTTGCAGGTCGCTTTCGCAAATTCGCCTTTCCCTTTGCGCCTCGTTTTTTGAAGATTGCGACCGGCGTGGTTGCTGGCGCTTTGATCTCTTCGTCAGGCATCTTGTTCAAGAATCTACTAACAGGAGAACTGACAGAATTTTAGATTATAATAAGCTTCCAAGTGTTGAATCACTGCAATAAATCTCATGATACACTGTTACCAGAAATGAATTAAGCTAATAACCTCAGCTACCATGTTGATGACAAAGCAAGTCAATTGTTCAGGGTTGTTTCTGTTAGTGCTATGTTAGCAATGAGTACAGTACGAAGGCATAGTACCTGAGCCAGCCATCATACCGGAAATACAGCACTATTGCTGTATTTCGCACTGTACGAGCACAGTTTTTGTTTGGATCTTCGCATCTCAAAATTGTATCCTCCCAACCCTGAATGACGAAGTTCTGGACATGGGTCCCCTGCTTTCTCTAAGTTCAATAGTGGGGTGGAATGTGCTTTACTAAAATTGGAGGTTCCCGAAAACGTCTGGTCCGTCCTGCGCTATTCCACAATGTCCAATAGAAAGACGCGTTTGTGTTTTGGTGAGACCGGCTCGTTGCTCGGCTCATTCTTGCTCAAGAGTCAACAAAAGCCGCAAGGCCTGTGGAATCTTGAAAATTTTGCTGGTACACAAGCTGGTCAGTATAGTAACAGTCACCTGGCTATGGTCAACCTAGTGCAATATGTACTTCTGTACTATGTATGCTGTACAGACTATCTCTGTACAGCATACTCAGTAGTGAGATTTGTAAAATTAATCAAGGAATTTGGGTAAGTAAGAAGCCTCTAGACTAGCATTCTCTGGTCGATCATGACGAGAGCATGGGCCTTCGTGATATGAATAGAAAATGGGTTGGCACCAACTCCCCCGATGCCGATTGGCGTTGCGAATATTTAGAGTTGACTGTTCATGCACATAACCTTACACTAAGCAGTATGTAGACAAGAGGGAAGTATCTGAGCACGGTTTACCCAGAGCCTGCCCATGTCACGATCCACCACATGGACACATCAGCAACTTGGCCAAATCTACTTGTATAGCATGCCTCAACTGGATCAGTCTGGATGGAGCGGTTTGTGCGCTTGTAACGTGCTAGTTTAGAGCCTCGTGCAGTCATGCTGCCTGCCTGGGACAAATCCCTAGCCTACTTTGTCTACTAGTACTGCAAGATCACCGCCATTTCCCTCCTCTCGCACACAATCGTCATATTCTCTAAACTCAGGAAATCTCAACCCTCTTTCCCCTTCCTCTTCAACCCGCCCCTCCTTACTACCCCTTTCCTACTTCTAGGTCTCGGCCGTTCCACCTCCGCCTCTGCGAGACAAGACAATCAAAGCAGAGGCCAAACCGTCCTCTTTCTTGGCCATTGTTGACTGAGCCCGTGCCATTTCTTCTCCTAATCGGGAGCACGCGCTCTTTGCCAAACAATTCCATAGTCACTCTTTAATGGACGTCTAATTCGTTCCGCACCTTCCTTCTTTTTCATTCTCAAACTTTCGCTTATCACTTCTGATACTCTCTCCTTATTCATACCTTCACTTAATTATCTCTCTTTTCTTGCTGGATTTTGGCGAAATAATCTTCATCCGTCAGAGCCGGTGAAAAACGCGGCTTGTCCATCGAATTATCGCGTTTCTAACCTCCCAACCAGACGGTGTAACCTCCTCGTTGTTGCGCCTGTAATAAGTTAGATAATACAGGACACACCGAACCGACGAACGCCTTTCCCGAGCACAGTCGCACTCCCCAATAGTGATAATTGCCTAATACAATATCTTTTCTTCTTCTTCGACTTTGCGCGTCCACCCATATCAACCGTCATCCGAGGCCTACAACGACGAAGGTCCGAGCTTGAAATTTCGCTTCTGTTATATCGAGGTAATGCTTGCTTTGTTCTCTTTTCCCTAAGCGCCATTATTGGCATGCACAGCGCACAGCGCATCAGAGATATTCTGTGGGTCGTCTGGAGTTGTTACAGAGCCGCTCAGTGTGCCAGCAGTCCTGTTGTGCATCGCAACCTGTACCACTGTCGCTACACGCTTCCGCATGTTGTGCCATACACGTTACGCTACGCGCCTGAGCCAGAAATCCTGACAGTTGATCCTTAGACGTCTTCCGCAAACCACAGTCCTCTCTCTGTTCGCTGTCTGCCGCCCTGCCAGTCTCCTGTGTATATCTCCCCCTTGGCGCTGAATTTACGCCATTATTGTTAAAGGTAATGTGGTTCACTCTTACTGTGGCCGATACAATAAGACGCCTCTGTGAAGTTCAAAGGTGGAAGATTGGTCGCCCTTTTGGCTGTCGCGCCCCAAACAGTTGGCCAGTATCTACAGTTGATCGAGGGCGCTAATATTCGTCACATCCCCACTGTACCTCTGATCTCCCTGCTGTTGCTGACACATCTCCCTATTGTTAGCAGGCACCTAGCCTACACTGGCCTATCAGGAGCATCCGATCCATTGACGAGAAGACGTCGAAACAGACGGTGTCCTGTCCTCTCCTCGACAGCCAATAATCTCGCGATCTGGGCACTTGTTGATTGACGACCATTTTTGTTCCCCGAAGGCCATCCCGCACCGCGATCCCAAATCAAACAACCTTGGAAGTCGACCAGGTTGGCTTTTCCCGGCTTCTTTTGCACGGACCCGCACTTTTCATTC
Source organism: Xylariaceae sp. FL0594 (assembly GCA_022385605.1). NCBI lineage: Eukaryota > Fungi > Ascomycota > Sordariomycetes > Xylariales > Xylariaceae > Xylariaceae sp. FL0594. The sequence goes on from MU280771.1 coordinate 63,908, forward strand.
GTGTCCATCTGTGTGGTTAGCGTCAGTCACAATATCCCTTTGTCGAACGGCCAGCTCGAAGTCGCCCAAATCCCACCTCGCAGTCCTTTTCTTTCTGGCCCGACGTCGCACAGAATTGAACGGATATCACCCGACCCCTTTCATTCTATCGTCTAGCTGCCATCTCTCTGCTTTCCATCGAGACAGGGGCTTCCTTGTCGCCTTGCGCTCTCTGCCGGTCGGAGTTATCGACCCAGACAACCATCCCTGGACTATCCGACGCTTGCCGTAATCTGAATGTCACACCTCTAGGACGAGGAGACCGCTGCCTCCTTGGGCGGCTCATTCACTACGACCGACCATGGCGCTTACTCCGCCAGTCGCCGACGAAATGTCGGTCGATCCTACAGCGATATCACCCGTATTCGATGTCGACCGTAAATATGACCCATTCCGCTCGCCGGACCAGTCGCACCACCGCTTCTCGCATTTCGACTCGGACTTGTTTCCGCTTGGTCCCGATGCTTCGCCCGCCCAAGCGAAGCGTGCCCTAGAGGCTCACATTGCCGAAACCGACCGAAGAATGGAAGAAGCCGGAAGACTGGGCGCCGCGCTTCTCGAGCAACGCAACGAGTTGGAGAATCGGTTGGAGGAGGTGAAGGCGCTGCAAGCCAAGGACGAATTATCGGACGATCTACGCCAGAAGCTCATTGATATCGAGCGGGACTATGACGAGGTTGCTAGAGAAAGCGCCCGCGCGTTTCTGCCCAAATCTCGCGTCCCTAGTAACGAAGCAAGTGTGGGCTCTCCACTCGTCCCCGAGAGCAAAGGCAGCAAGGCAAGTCGCATTAGGATCATCGTCAAATCGTGGATCTGTCCGTACTGACTGTTGGTCATAGCGCGCCGTGAGTCCCTCTAAGTTCGAGACTCAGGCTACGCCGTCACCGACCAAGTTTAGCGTGCCAAACCGCAAGATTCGCAACCAGCCTACGAACCGTATACACGATATCGAATTCGCTGCTGAGATAAGCACCTCGCTGATTGGTCAAGTGCGCAGTCTGCAAGGGTTGCTTGCCGAAAAGGACGAGGAGATGAAAGTGCTCAGGGTTGAAAATTTGAGGTTGGAGTACGAGATGGAGGGCTTCCAGCAGCGCCTCAAGAACCTGGACGACAATGAACACCGGTACAAGGACGAAAACTGGAACCTCGAGACCCAGATCCACGAGCTGCTAGCCAAAGAGAGGGAAGCGGCCGAACGCGAGAAGAAGCTGACCCAGGCGTTCAATGTGCTCCAGGCCGAGAAGAACACGGCACAGCGAGAGCTAGACGAGATCAAGCTCAGCCACGCCAAGCTTACCGAACAGCACATCGCCGCTGTGAAACACCACGACATCGAGCTGGGCACCGCAAAGCGTACGATGGTCATGGCCGAATCCGAGCGAGCCGCCATGCAACGGAAGATTGAGGATCTGACAGGGCAGAACCAGGAGCTCGCCAAGGCAGTATCGGCCTCAATTCGTGGTAGGAAGCTAGAGCGCGAGTCCATTCTGCGCATGAGCGACGAGGACTTCCATACCGCGCACGACAACACCACGCCGGAACAGTCGCCTCCGCCGTCGCCTGTCAAGGTCACGCCACGTCATTCCATGTTGGAGTCCGAGACGCTAAAGACGTCACTCGCACACGCTCAACGCACGATCCAGAGTTTGAGGACCAATGTACATCGCGAGAAGACCGAGAAGATGGAGACTAGAAGGCTCTTGCAGGAGGCTCGCGACGAGATCGAGAGACTCCGGAGCGACACTCTGGTTCCCACTACAACAACCAAGCGTTCCCGCAAGGCCGAGTCGTCTAGGGATTTCAGGAAGCCGCCCCGGCTCTTAGGTGGCCTCCGGACAGCTCGGAGCGAGATAGTGGTCGATGATCCCAACTGGGAAGACCAGCCGGATACTGTGCAGCATGCCCGTTCCTCGCCCGTTTCTCGTGAGACGACCGTACTGCTCGACCCGGTTCCCGAGCACAACGAACAGTTTGAGACGGCCAACGAGACCAGCGATGCCGCCTTTGAGACGGCAAACGAGCTAGTTACCGAAACGGATGACTTCCACACGGGTGCCGAAGAGTTCTCGAGCGACGATGTCGAAACAGAAACGGAAAGTCCTTCGAGGCGTCTCACCCGCAGGGGAGGTAAGTCTCAGAGTTTCAGCTCGCAGCGAGGTATGTCGATCGATAGCTCTGCGTCGACTGAAGACGAAGACTTCCCGTACGAGGATACGAGAACACCGACCCTATTGCCTCCGCTCCAGGCCAAATTCCCTCTGCGCGTGAGCCGCGGTGCTTTCCGCAGATCCAGGCGTGCTAGTGAAGAGCCAACTTTGCAGAGCAGTCCGGCGAGCTTCGCCAACAGTAGCAACATGGGTACACCTCAGCAACCTGCACAACAAAGCTTGGCTGCCGAATTGGGCGACTTCGACGGTAGCGATAATGAATCGAACATGTCAGCGACTCCGAGCAGGAGATCGACCCGAGGCCGGGCCACGACGCCACCGCCAGCCCTGCCGCGGATGGCCAGGGCTGTCATGGTAGACAGTGCCACGATGACCGAACCGCTAAGCGATTTGGCTCACCTATCGCCGGGTAACCGACCTTTGTCTATGAATACGGTCATCAGCACGTTCTCTACAGGGTCTAGTTACAGCGATGCTGGAACCCAGGACTTGGGGGATAAGCTGACCGAATTCCCAACGCCGCCCACTTTCGCGCCGAAGAAGGACACCGTGCCAGCCGAGCTTGCATTCTCGACACTGCACTCTCACGATGTCGAGCCTCTCGCTGGACCCGATACGCATGGTGAGGAGATTGCAGCTCTTCGGACCAAGCATGCTGAGGATGTGGCGAGCATCGAGGCCGCACATACTGCAGCCATGGAAGCTCTCAAGTTGCAACACTCTGATGAACTGGATAAGGCAGCTGTCATGCTCAAAGGAGTCCATGCTCAGGAAATCGACACACTCCGTTCCGAGCATGCGGAAGCAATCAACAAATCTACGTCTGATCTCGAGGCTGCGCATGCTCGAGCGGTCGAGTCCCTCCACTCTCAACACGCAGACGAGCTTAGCAACGCGTCGGCTGCCGCTCAAGCAGCTTATGAGCGCGAACTCGAAACGCTCAAGGCTAACCACGCGGACGAGTTGGCCAAACAACAGCAAAAGTATCAGGCGACTCACACTGCCGATCTCGAGGCTTTGAAGTCGCAGCATGCTCAAGAATTGGAGAGACGGGTAACCGAGCTCAGGGCCAGCCATGCTGATGAGCTGGTCCAGCAGCAGCAGAGACATCGGGAGACTCTCATTTCCGAGCTTGAGGCCTTGAAGTCGCAGCATGCTCAAGAGTTGGAGAGACAAGAAGCCCAGCTCAAGGCTGACCATGCTGATGAGCTGGTCCAACAACAGGGAAAGCATGTGGAGACTTTAGCGGCCGAGCTAGAGACTTTGAAGTCGCAGCATGCCCAAGAGTTGGAGAGGCAAGAATCTCAGCTCAAGGCAAGCCATGCAGCCGATCTCGAAAACTTGAAGGCCAAGCATGCTGAACTGTGCGATGAGCTGGCAGCTAGCTTGACCGCGACTGCGCTGGCGGACATGGAATCGCTCAAATCAAGGCACGTGGCAGAACTGTCCCAACTCCGCACCGACAGCCAGTCAGCCCATACTGCGGAGGTGGATGCATTGGTTCAGGCACATACCGGCCATATCGAAGCCATCGAGAGGGATCTGAGAGAGGCGCATACCAAGGAGTTCGAAGAGCTCAAGTCGAGTCATGCCGCTCAAGTTGAACAGGTCAAGGAATCGATAGTGGCCGAGTATGACAGGAAATTCGAGGCGCTCGAATTAGCTCATTCGGAGCAGACTGAAAATCTGAAGAGGTCGGTCGAGGCTGCCCATGCCGAAGAGATTGAGTCTATTCGTACCGCTCTTGAGCAACAACTGGCCGATGTCAAGACTGAGCTGGCAAGTGCCCATGCTGCTACAATGGCTTCTCTTGTCGAATCTCACCAGAAGGAGATCGACGATCTCGGCAAGACGAAGGACAGTGCTCATGATGCCGCCGTTGCTTCCCTTCTCGAGTCTCACCAGAAGGAGATGGAGGATCTCGGCAGGAAGAAGGACAGTGCCCATGATTCCGCCGTTGCTTCCCTCATCGACTCTCACAGAAAGGAGATGGACGATTTCGGTAGAGAGAAGGACAGTGCCCATGATGTCGCCGTTGCTTCTCTCATTGAGACTCACAGAAGGGAGATGGACGATCTCGGTAAAGAGAAGGATAGCGCCCATGCTGCTGCAATGGGTGCTCTTGCTGTGTCTCACAAGAACGAGATCGACGAAGTGAAGCACGTCATGAGCACTTCCCATGCTCATGAACTGGAGAGCCTCAAATCTGTTCATGCCAAACAGCAAAGCGAACTCCGGACGGAGCTGGAATCATCTCACGCTGCGGCTATCGCTGCCATGGCGGAATCCCATAGCAAGCAGGTGGAAACCCTCAAGGCCGAGGGCGAAGCTGCGCTGTCCAGAGAAATCGTGGCACTCAAGGGCATTCACGCGCAAGAGATCGAGGCCTTGAACAGCCAACATGCCGCGGCCCATGCTAAAGAGTTGGATGGCTTCAAGGCAGCTCTGGCCAAACAGGTCGAGTCTTCCAAGGCTGAAGGCGACGCCGCTCACAGCCAACAGATTGAAGCGCTGAACGCTGCCCACGCTGAAATCATCGAAGCACACAAGCGAGATGCGGAAACAGCGCACAGCCAGGCTATCGAGGCTCTCCATGCATCCCACGAGCGCGAGATCGACACACTGAAGAGCGAGCATGCGGCAGCAAAAACCAAGGAACTTGAAGTCCTTACAAACAGGCACCTCGATGAGATGAAGACTCTCCGGCATGAAGCTGCAACTGCCAAGGCTGCAGAATTGGCGGAGCTGACAAACAAGCATCTCGCCGATGTGGAGGTCCTCAAGGCTGAGGTTGCGGCTGCCAAGGCTGCAGAATTGGAGGAGTTGACGAAGAAGCATCTCGCCGATATGGAGACTCTCAGGACCGAGGCCGCGGTTAGCAAGGCTGCGGAACTGGAGGAGTTGACGAACAAGCATCTCGCCTATGTGGAGACTCTCAGGGCCGAAGATGCAGATCGCAAGGCTGTAGAGTTAGAGGAGTTGACGAACAGGCACCTCGCCGATATGCAGAGCTTAAAGGACGAATACGAGCTGTCAAGATTGCAGTTGGCAGAAGAGCTTTCTGCTCGCCACTCCGAGGCCCTGGAGTCTCTCCAGCAGACGCACTCGGAATCTATTGCTTCTCTAGAGGTCAAACACGCACTCGTTCTGGAAACCCTCAAGAGCGAATACGAGGCAAAGATGACGCGGCAACTCGAGGAGGTTACGGAAAATCACTCCAAACAGCTGGCAGACCTGCGCCGTGAAGTAGAGCAGACGAAGCTCGGCGAGATCGCAGCTTTAACGACAAGTCATACCAACGCCCTCGAATCTCTCAAGGCAAGCCACGAGGTAGAGATGAACCGCAGGATGCAAGAGCTTGGGGAATCACATGCCCGGGAGCTCGAGGACCTCCGCCAGCGAGCCGAGGCGGATAAGTCGCGAGAGCTCGCAGCATTACGTGACGAGCATCAGACCGCACTGCACAGGATGAACGTCGAACTTGGTTCGTCTCACCACCAGAAGCTATCGAAGCTGAAGTCTGCCCATGATGCCGCCCTGGCATCTCTCAGTACCGAACACCAGTCCAGACTGGATGAGGCATTGAGCAACCTCAACGCAGAACACTTTGAATCCCTCGAGGCTGCCAAGGCTGAAGCGAACCTCAGCCAGTCTCAGGCGCTCGAGGCACTCGAAGCAGAGCACTCGCAGCAATTAGAGCAACTGAAGAATGAGAGCGAAGCCGCACTCGCTCGAGAACTGGGCGCGGTTAGGGCCGAGCATGCGCAGATTCTCGAACAGCAACTGGAGCAGTTGAAGAACGAGAGCGAGGCTACGTTCGCTCGTGAACTGGATGCAGTTAAGACGCAGCATGCACAGGTTCTCGAGTCGCTTGCCCAGGAGAGCGAGGCCAAGCTTGCTCGCGAGTTGGACAATCTCAGAGCTGAGCATGCTAAGATACTCGAGTCGTATATACAAGAGAGCACTGCGGACAAAGAGAATCTCATCGTCAGGCATGCCGAAGAGCTCGAAGCTCTCCGTGCTAGCATGACTGTGATTCAGCCTCCTCTCAAGTATTCGCCCGTCAGCACCGTCCAAACAGAGCCCGTGGAGGTACCAGAATTGAAGAGCCCTAGGCGGGAGGCGTTTATCATTCCACTCGATCGGGAGCCAGTTACGCCTGGGAACCTGTACGGTGAATTCAGTAGGAAGAGCAAAGCACCGGACGACGACACAGTCATCGCCGAAGATGAGACGCGCCAATCGCCTAGTAGCATCATCAACAGCTCTGCTGCGCCTGATTCGGAACTGCCTTTCAAGGAGATTACAACCAATACCGATGGGCGCTCACTGAGGAAGTCCGCAACTACCGCCCATCAAGGCTCTCAAACAGCACTGACAGGAGAAGGCCTGGACCATTTGATGAACAGCCAGGGCCAAGGAATCGACGAGTCTTCTGCTTCTTCTCCCCCAACCGTCCGTGTCAGACGGCCGTCAGTTGACAGTACTGGCAGTGTAGTCCGCTTGAAGCCCAGGACATCCGAGCTTGGCGCCGTCGCCGCTGCTGAGTCCATGCCTGCTCGCCGGCCTGGGAGCTCGGCTAGTCACCGGAGCGCCACCCAGAACAGGCCACCACTGCCGCCCAACCATCTCGAAGTCATCGAGGCCGCGCGGAGCGGCTCGGCCCAAGGCAGCAGAGGCGCCATGGGACCTCCTCAGGTCCCAGCAGCAAGCGACAAACGGCCGCTCTCCCCCACTTCTGCCAGGCTTGTCCCGGTTTCCAGTGCAGCGACGGGCTACGCAGACGTGCACACGCCTTCAAGGGTGCCCATGCGCAGCAGGCAATCGTCCATCTCTTCCTTTGCCTCGGAGATCGATAGCCGGTTCAATATTAAGAACGGAATGGGCATGGGGCCAGCTGGGTTCCATTCCAGTACAGATCCCCGCATGATTCAAGCAGTGACCCAGACAATGATCGGTGAATACCTGTGGAAGTATACCCGGAAGGCTGGGCGCGGAGAAATGTCCGAGAACCGACACAGACGGTTCTTCTGGGTGCATCCATACACTCGGACTCTATACTGGAGCGATGCGGACCCGGCCACGGCCGGTCGTGGCGAGATGAGGGCAAAGAGCGTGCCTATCGAAGCTGTTCGGGTGGTGGCGGACGACAACCCGATGCCACCCGGCCTGCATCGCAAGAGCCTGGTGGTGATCGCGCCCGGCCGCACAATCAAGTTCACCTGCACGACGGGCCAGCGGCACGAGACGTGGTTCAATGCTCTGTCCTACCTGCTGCTGCGTTCGGGCAACGAGGACAAACAGGAGGCCGAGGATGCGTCGGGCCATATCACGCAAGAAGACGTTGACGAGTTCAACCCTTCAATCCACCGTCGGCCCACAAACGGAACGAGGTCACGGCCTCCCCCGTCGCTCTCTTCATACAACTCGAGGACGACTAGAAACGAGTCGCCTAGTCTCGAGATGAGTATCCCGACCTTGACGCCCACGCACGAGCGAGAGATACCCCGCAGCGGCACTCTCGGCAGACTGAGCGGCTACTGGAAGTCGAGTAGTCTGAGTCGCGGCACGTTTAGCAGTTTAAGAAGAGGCAATCACCAGCCTTATGATGGGGCCATCTACGAAGCTAGCGAGGTGCCAGATAGCGCTGAAGATCTGAGGCAGATCATCGAGCAGCAGGACAGAGAGTCGGACAGGCTAGAGAATGTCCGAGCATGTTGTGATGGTGAGTCCCAGCTAGCCCTGTGACATATCTGACATTTGTTGCTGGGAATTCTTTACTGATGATCATCTGTGAAGGCAAACACGATGTCGGGACATTACCTCGCACGTCGAAGCGTGGCCGCATTTCCAACGTATACCCGGCCCAACCGCATTCGCACACGCACACTCATCCTGATGCGTCGACGTCGCAAGCAGTCGTTGAATCTACGCGTTCACGTGTATAAACCCTCTCACTCTCTTTTTAACATACCATCTGCCATCCGGCGCCACCTAGCTTTTCTCCTTTCTTTTTTTCTACCAGTCGTTCTTTTGATCATTGTACTGTGGGAACCCACGGATTGTTTACGAAGACCCGATCGGGACCCCCACGAAGTCTACGATTTCCTTGAGTTTTATCCTTTCATCGTTCATCGTCATGGGGATTCGGTTATGTGCGGGAACCTATGCTTCTCTGTCGAGTGCTTAGGGGCGTTTGTGGCATTTTGTACAGAAGTAGTTTACTTGTCATGCTGAAACTGTACACCAATACGTTCTTGACCAAACATACGAGAGATCACTAAGTACCTACTTGAGTGTTTTTGTTAATCTCAACGAGAAGACGGTATTTTCTACTTCTGCATATGTCTGTCTGGCTCTCCATTGCTATGAACAGGCTTGCCCAACATCGGGATTTAATGGACGATTAAAGTTTAAACAACAACAACATGTCTGAATACGTCAATACCGAATACCTGCGGCTTAGTAAACGACGCGGGGGAAGGATTCTGCAGGACAGGCATCTGCTGTATTACTAGACGACAAGGGTCGGGTAGATGCTGACATGACGGCAAGGATTTAAAAAGTCGAAAGGCCTACATTAAGTATGTATGTACCTCTCCATCATTCAATCAATCGTGCCCACCTCGGTCAGCCCTGGAAGGCACGTCGGTCAATCGAGGCTTGGACGGATATCTGCATGATCAGAAACTCAGCCAGCTTGAGGTCGTATTGTGCATCATTCTGTGTTCTGCCCCCCAGAGGCGATCGCTCCTACCACGACCCAGCATTGCGGAACGTGGTTGCAGCGATCAAGAAAGGGATCGCCGCTAAAGAGAAGTTTGCCCTGGCCAAAGGAGCTAACGTCCAACGGTGTCATTTTAGCCTGTTCACTTGCAAGTACGTCTCGCGTGGCACAGAAACAATATATGTCTGGGCAGCAGTGACCCTTGAGTAATGGCGATTCGGTGGCCGACTAGGTAGACTCGCTGGCCGATTAGATGCGAGTTCGACCGCTCCTTCCTCCTGGTGGCTGGCTGGGTCGGTCGTCCTAGCCTGCTTGTCTGTGTTACCCAACCTTGGCTGTTGACCGAACTGATCTTTCCTTACTACTACAAGTACAACTCACGAGGACAAGCCTACCTGAGTACTATGTAGGCCTAGAGGTAGGTTCTACCTGGGTAGCACAGGCTATCTTGGGCACAGTTACACGTTACACGGGCCAAGATGTTTGGCCAGATTGTTCAGCTTTCTTTCCTGTGGCTTTTTAACCTGAGATTGCTTAATACCGGGGCGTGTGGAAGGATGAGGTAAGAACCACGGTCACGGCTACATTTGAACACTCATTCTATCCGACAATCCAGAGTCCAGTCTTCGTCTGTTCTTTCTCGCCAACCTAACATGCCTTCTACCTAGTCGCATCGACGGCATGTTATACTAACCTAGAGCCCGGCAACTTGCAAGCGAACATGAACACCGATAAGAACTCATCCAAATGGGCACCGCAGCAGCCGAGCGGGTGAATTATGCCACCACATCTCTGGCCCTCCTGATCCTTACTACCCGCCTAGTCCTCTCTCTGTGCCGGAGGGAACGTGTCGATGCGAGCTTCTTCCTCGTCGCCGCCTCCATCGTGGGCGTGGTCGTCAGGATTGTGCTCAACGCCTTCTATCTGACCTATGGAAACGTGCCCGATGCCCTGCTACACCTCGGCTATTTCGACGAGAGCAATCTGCCGGATATCCGGACCGGCACTCTGCTGGTGCTCGCCGCTCGGGTGCTGATCACCACGGTGCTCTGGCTGCAGGTCAGCATCCTCCTGCTCTTCTATTCCCGCATCATCTTCGGCTTCCGCTGGGTCGCCTGCATGGTCAAGGTCGCCTGGGCCACCGTCGCCACGACCTACGTCGCCGTCATCCTCGCCACCTTCCTCGAGTGCCGGCCCTTTAGCCTGTACTGGCAGGTCCGGCCGGACCCGGGGTACTGCGTGCACGCGTACGTGCAGCTCTTCGTCCAGACGGGCGGCAACATCCTGCTCGACCTCCTGCTCATCATCATCGCGTGGCCCATCATCCGGACGAGGAAGCGGACCGTGGCCGAGCACGTCACGCTGTACGCGCTCTTCGTCCTCGGCACCTTCTGCATCATCATCAGCATCATCCGCCTCGTCTCCGTGCGCGACAGCGGCTCCTCGCAGACGATCCGGAGCCTCTGGGCTGCCGTGCAGATGCTCGTGTCGACATTCGTGGCCAATGCGCCGACCATCTACGGCTTGATCCGGTCGATGAGGGCGAGGAGGCAGAATTCGAACCATCGCCATGATCAGGCCCGTCTTCATAACCGTCATAATGGGAGTCATGATATAAGAGCTGGGCAGGAAAGCGATAGGAGTGGTGATGATAATGATAACACTCACTCGGGTTATCGTCCTACTGCTACGGGTGGACGCACGCAACATCCGGATACCATCGGCTCATGGCTTAAGATGGATGAGGATGAATATCTGGTGTCGTCGGCGTTCGCGGCTCCCGCTTACATGTTGAGACCCCTTCCTCAGGCGACGACCTTTTTTGATGAGGAAACGGCGCCTGCTCCTTATTCGCATTCTTCGTCGTCGGCGGGAAGGACGAATGGAATTTCTAGGCCAGAGTAGCCGTGATGTGCTATTACCTGGTGATGGATATGAGATGAGTAGAGGGTACATGTGGAACGAGCGTGTGGTTGATGTTGGAGCTTGGTGAGTACAGACTATAAGTGACGATGGGACGGAGGAGGTTACATGAAAAATCAGCAGTACCCTCAAGACAGGGAAGCTAGTTAAGTGGCATGTTACTTCCTTGCTTCACCTCTAACATAAGCTCACATACATCGGATGATTGACGAAGATATAGTCACTGCCAAACATGGCATACGGAACTTCCCTACACCTATAAATCTGGTTGTTTCCCAGGTAACCAAGTTGCCGCAAATACCTAAAGATCTAACCTACTCTCCTTGAATAAATTTAAGGTTAGGCCCTTATACCATTCTTGCTTTGGTGATATGTTGTTCCAGTTGTGCTTTTCACTTTGGCTTGTCTCTTATATCTTCTGCTTCTGTTCGTAAGCTTTCCCTCACAGTAATATGTGTTATCTTGTTGATTTTCCCCACAAAATTTCCAATTTTTCCTCCCATGTTTACGCTCATTGAATCCCTACACTTTCCAAAATGGAAATTCCCCCTTCCCTCTTTCCTCTCAATTCGATACTGGACCATGAGATTACATCGGAAGTTGAACTTGCGCGGTTTGGTTTTTGCTTTAAACTCGTAATAATGCATTCAATACTGTGACAGCATCGAAATTATCCCCGTTTTGCCTTAGTCGCGAAATTGAATTGTTTTAAATAACTTTAACAATTGAGCTTGAATTTGAATTGGAACTTGAACTATCAGATGCAGGGTTTGGTTTTCGCTTTGAACTCGGAAATATATATCCAATAGTGTTATACAAAAAACAGAAAAAGAAAAAAAGGATAGGAAATAAAAAACAGAAATTTCAAGGGGGGAAAATCGACTATCTAGTTTTCGCATGTAGTTTCGGAATAAATTCCCAGTCCACTGTCGTTTAAGTAGTTGGTTGCCCTGCCTCTATTCCCAAACAGGCAGCGGTTTTTTTTTGGTATCTCCCACTCAGTGACGTTTTTCAACACCCCTCTGGGAAGGAGCCGGGCATTTACTTTCCCTTGTCTTGGCCTTTTTGGTGGGTGGGGGTTGGGACGGCTATGGGGGCGAGGTCTTGTCGGTACGTGGTGGACTTTACGGGAGGTGGTGGTGGTGTTAGGGGCGTGGGGATTTGTTGCTTGGGTGGTGTTTGGAATTCGAATGTGCGGGATGATGAAGTGTCGATTGTTCTACTACCCGTTCTTGAGGGGAGTCTGGCTTTTGTGTGGTTGTTTTTCTTCTGGGGAGTGATCATGGTGTTGTGGGACGATGATGGTGACCACTTCCGCACGGTACGAGTACTACTCCGGCTTGCAGAAAAGGAGGAGGAGGCAGAACAAGAACAAGAATCGTCATCGTCATCGTCACGAACAGACTTGAACAACGACTTCAACCTCTCCGACTGCGCGGCCTGCGTCTCGCCCGGTTTTCTCTCAAGGAAGTAGTTCTCGGGTTTGTTTTGTTTCGATACTGGGAATTCGACGGGCGGGGGCACGGGCTTGGTGTTGGATGATGAGGGGACGAGGGGGAGGGGCACGGGGTTTTTCTTGATTTCTCGGGCGGTGAGGTTGTTTTTGTAATATTCGTCGTCTGTATAGATTTCGGATTGATGCGGCACTTGTCTTTTTTCATTTGTGGGTTGGTCCTTTCCTAGAATTTTCAGCTTTCAGATTCACGTTCAGATTCAGATTCAGACTCAGATTTGTCCGTGTCCGTAATCGCTGTCGGGTGTCTTACACTCTTCTGGCAGTCGGGCCAATATCGGCTTTCCGATGATCATCGGGGCTGTTCCCGGATTTCGGATGATCATGGTGGCTTCCACGAGCGGTGGGTCCTCGTTCATGAAGCTCGCGCGACTCTCGGCTCTGGACGTGTAGTTGCTGTACGTGTATGGCATTGCTTCCCTGTCAGTCCCGGAGTCTGGACCCGTCTTGTACGTCGTGCGACTCGCTGCGATCGGTCCGGTAATGTCGTTGCTGTTGTTTGTCACGGGGTGGAAAGCCAGGGGGTGTCGTTCCTGCTTCTTCTGCTGTTGTTGTTGTTGTTCCTTGCCCTGGTCCTGGCTTCGGCCCTTCTCGTACCCGTCTTGCTGGGCTTGGTGGGGATTCAGGGGGTGTTGCTCCTGCTGCTGTTGTTGTTCCTGGTCCTGGTCCCGGGCCCGACTTTTCTGGCTTCGGCGTCTCTTCTCTTTGTAATCCTGGAAGAGGAGCACGGCGAGTCTGATGCCGGTTGACAAGGCCAAGGCTTTCAGCACCACGCGCCCGCGGCGGAACTTCGCTATCTCGCCATTATCGACGTTTTTTCCCTCTATTTGGAAGGAGTGGATGTTAGTATTGAGGATATGCTATCTTTGGTTTAAAGGGGTGGAGTGATGAGTAATTGGAGGAAGGGGGCCATGAGGTACGTGAGGAAGCACTATGGGGTACTGAATAATAAATAAAAGGCAAGGGGGATGTGGGAGAAGGTGAGCAAGCGAAAACGAAAAGAACACACCTTTCCACTTGTAATACACCAGCGAGAAAAGCAATATGATCACCCAGATCACGCCGACCACGATGATGGCGATGATCCACGGTTGTAGGGAGCTGTGGATGGGGGGGTGATGCGAGCCACCCTTGAAACCGCCCTTTCCGCCTTTATGGATTTTTGGTGGCTTGAACCCCGATCCCCGTTCCGCTAACTGGTCGGCGAGGTGCGACATCATGGTTGGAGCGGGAGGGCTCATGGACTGGTCGGAGACGGGTCGGTGGTGGATAAGGGGGTGGTGTTGTTGCTGCTTGTTGCGGTGGCGGATGATGAGGCCCAAGTACTGAGAAGGGACTGAACAGATGACTTGAGGAAAGAGTATGAGAAGGGGCGGCGTAGAGCTTGTACTTCGTGTTGTCTATCGTTGGTGTTGCTGACGCTGTCCGTCGTCAACCTTGAAACCGGCTTCTGAGCTTGAAAGCTGGCTTATAAGGAACAAGAGTGAAGTGCCTGAGTATAAGCTTGCAGGATCAAATTGGAAGCACGAGCTATGAGTCGATTCTGGATGATAGTCGAAGGAAGGAAAAGGAGTGAGTTGACACTCTGAGAATACTCTATTCTTATACATCCTTCTCTGGTGCCAAGTTACACCAGCCCGGAGGGAACCAACGAGAGAAATGTAAATAAACAAACAAACAACACCACTTACACTCAGCCGATGGACGTGTAATGCTGGTCAATAACAAAGAAAAGTAAACACGCGAAGGTAGGAGGAGGTTGGTCTTCACTGCATAACATCCTAGTCCAGTCCTGTCTTTCGAGATGCTTGCACACAAAATCTAGGTAAGGTTATGCTGGGAGAGAGAAGAAAAAACATGCAACAGCCATGGAGCATCAACAAACATATACGACCGACCAGGCTCTCCTCACCTGATGTTAGGAGAGATAGCAGGAGGTCTTTGTTTATCGCACCTCGACCACCGTTTCTTCGCCCCGGTCGCGTGACATTCTGGGCGAATGCCCCTGGACGTATAAACATAGCAAGGTTCTGTTCTGTGTCACTCCAGGAAAGGTATCCTGTGTTTACTTTACGTGCACTTCCCTTTCAGGCATCCCTTATTTACCACCCCTGGCGCTTCGCCCATTTTTCTCACATCCGGAATCGTAAAGGCTTTTTTTCGCCTTATCATCTGGTATTTAGAGAGGCATGCTCCTTGAGGAATTCAGACAAAGGGCAATAAAATGAATAACCAGGGATAGATAGCAAAGGGACGTGGGCGGTTATAGCAGCGTAGCGCGGCAGTTGGTTGGTAGTTTTGGCGTTGTGTGTGTGTGACTATATTTACACGCCAATGCCCATTTGAAGACGGACGATGGTATGCGGATCAACCTTACGGCTTCCAGAAAGACAGGGATATCTGGCCCACGTCCCTTTACTGACGGAATGTTTCTATTCTATAGCACTCGACCGTCTATAGCACTCGACCGTTTTAGCGCCGGGTCGATGCTCCAGGGAGGGAGCTTGCGGCAGGGCAAGGGATAGTAGAGGAAATATGTCTGTCCCCTTGGGCTTTGATCCGATAGATAAATAAGCAAAGAAAAAACAAACATGGCTCCGGGAACATGGTTCGGTAGTAGCATAGGTAACCTGAGAAGCCTTTTGAAATCGGCACAGGTAGCATACTTAAGTACTTACTTACATAGTTAGCTGAGCTTTGTGTTGTAGAGACATCCATTTCTACAAATCTCCATTGAAGGGATAGATAGCTACATCTTGTGTTTCCACATGAAAGGGCTACGCATGCCTTATCAATTCCCAAGCACAAAGACGTAAGGAGTCATGGACCCAAACACTCGGGACGGCGCTTCGCTGGAGAATGCAAATGACGGAGATGTTAGCTTAGCCGCCAACGAATGATCTATTATCCCTAATTTCCTTCAAAAAAAACCCCGAGTTGTCGCTGGTTATAATTACAGCACCCCTCCCCCCCCCGGCGCGCCCACTCGCTCACTCCCTTGATTCTTGGTACGGAAAGTAAAAAATCATAGGCGGCCATGTTACCCTTCTTACACTTCCATTACCCGTGATACCACAACGCGATCTACGACATCCGAAACGATGTAGTAAACGACAAGCTCTTGTCACGTCTTTTCCATCTCAAGTTCGATCATAACATTAGTTGAGGGATGGTTGGGATGTTTAGAAACACCCGAGATGCGGACTGCACCGCTTCGCGCCCTGCGCGATACCCTGGTTGAAGATCTCTGTGGTGTTGTCCGGGGGAGGCGAGTCCGGGAAGGACGTGTGGTTCTCGATACCGCTGTGTTTTTGTGAAAGACAGAGATGTAAGTCAAAGTTTTGAACGTTGTATATATGTAAAAAAAGGGAATCATGAGGGGGTGAATAAAAAAGGAGCTAAAAGTGTTGATGGAGGTACGTACGCAAAGCTTGTGACCAAGTCGTCCAGAGTGATGGGCACGCTGGACTTCTTCCATCCGACTTCGTGCGGAAGCCGTTCGTTGACTGATGATAATAGTAAACATGTTAGCAATCGGCACAACTAAGATTCCTCTTCGCTTTGTCCGCCTCGTCTCCGATCCCTCTGTCCCATCGAATTATCAAAGACCTCAACTAGACTCTACTCAAGCAGGACTCAAACTTCGAACCCTCTCTAGGCCGTCACATTCAATTACTACTCATCACAAATCCAAACCGCACACCTCCTCCGACAGAATCGCGGAATTTTCCAAGTGATAGATAGATAGGGGGGCGCACTCACCAAACAAGAAGTCGACAAACTTCCTCGGACACGTCTGCGTCCTCTTGTCGCCGATGATGGACAAGACGGCCGCGCTCTCGGCGACGCTGAACAGGTATCCGACGTCGCTCATCTTGAAGTCCGGGTTCGTGAGCATGGAGCGCGTGACGCGCGACGCGCGCGCGTTGGCCATAGTCTGCACGTCGATGACGTCCTTGTCGAGGTACTGCAGCGTCCAGCCCCAGACGGTCTGGTTGAAGCGCGCCCAGGGCCCGAAGAAGGCGTCCTGCCGGCTGAGGCTGCCGTCGTGCTCGAAGAAGTCGTGCCGGTTCAGGTGGTCGAGGTTGAACGTTGTCGCGTTCGGGAGCGGGTTCGCGAGGCGCCCGGCCCGGAACAGGAAGCGGCCGAAGTCGGGGGCCAGGTTCAAGGCCTCGTAGAGTGCCGACACGGTCGTGTTCTCGTTGATGTCTCGCCCGGTGCGTGGCAGGTAGCCGTGGTTGGCGAGCGTGTTGAGCATGGGGCAGACGCCGCGGGCTAGGTGCTTGGTTAGTGAAACGAATTTCTACGAAGAGATTGGAGCTTTAAACAAAGGGGAAGACGTACTGTCAGTTGGTTTCTCAGGCTGGAACTGGCCATATCCGTACGGACATGAAGTCTTCGCACATACCGCACCGAGGGCAGCTGTCGGGAATAGAAGAGTGGTGAACTTCATATCTCGTATAACAGCGGTCTACTTACTCAAATGGGTTCGGTGGTATTGCTCTTGTGTCTGAAGAACTGACTTATGCAGACTGATATGATGAGGTGCCATTGAAGGCGATCCTCGAAACTCTTATACTCCAGATTCTCACCTCACCCGGCATCTTCATCCGGATAAGTCTAGACGTCAAAGAGCTATGTAAGCTCTTAGCTTCCCTATCCGTACATCCCTGAAGCACTTCTTTTTCTTCCGAAGTATAGCCTCTCTCGTGGTCCTGCATGCACGGCTACGTAACTCGGCAACCCATACGGATCTCTGGCGTTTAGGCAACGAGATAGGGAAGAAAAGGGGATAGATGGGGAGATTATGATTTGGAATATTTTGTCAGGGGTTATAACCTCCAAGGGGTATAGGCCCTATAGGGTGGGAAAAATGGCAGAGCTGCGACCGAGGTAATATTAACCTTACCCTACTTTACCTATTCACCTACGTTCGGATACTGCGGAACCAGATTTCGTCGTTCTCGGCTGTGCAAAGAGGACAATGTAGTGTCTCATTGAGCTCAGCCTGGAAGTCCTACCACACGAGTCAAGTCGAGATCATGCTATCGCGAAAGCCAGGATTGAGAAAAGTGTAGGGGCAGACATCTGAGGAATGTGTCGTACATCAGCGACCCTCCGCGGGCCGCGATCGAGGTTCCTCGGGTCCCGTATAACGTCCGGAGCACTACGCCTAATGTGGACGCAAGGTTGCTTTTCTGCTACCCTCCCCGCACACGCGGGTTACTAGGGACTGCCCGCAGACGAGGGGCGCTAAGCTTAGGTTAACCTTAGTCCCATGCTCCCTCTGCGTCGCCTATCTGGGTTAGGGCCAGATCGTGAGGGGAAGAGAGAGACTGGGAGGAAGTAGTCTAGACGTTTTCGAGAGCTCTCCACCATCTCGCCGACTAGATCTACGCCAGAGACGATTGCTGCAGTTCAGTCATGCCGATGCTGGTAATGGTCCTACTTGCGTGTCGTCGGTCTCAGCTCCGATCGTCATAGCCACAATCTCGGTTATGGTGCATGACTATACAGAGTGGAAACAGCGTGTCGCCCTGGAATTTTTGTTGTTCTGCTAACCTGCATTCGTATTGTACCTAGCTCCTGTCATCGTAGCTGGCTGCCCTGCCCGTATGACCGTCAGATCGCGGCCAGCGAGTTTCGAGATCCAAGATGAATCATAACTTGGTGCTCGCATGGAGATTGTGCGTAAACATCCCTACCGCTCGGGCGAAGCCGCTCTGGTATGATTGCATAACTTGGCTTACCAATAAGGCAGGCAGCTGGGTATTCCAAGAGTCGCGTACTCGAATATGGTGCAACTTGCATAATGCAGCCAGAAACCCCACGGCTGACAGAATTCCATTCCCGGTGATCTGCTCATTTTTGTCTCAGCCCCTGTCCCAGGGTATACGTAAGTCAAAGATAGAGTAAGAAGAACCGCCGCTATAGGGCTATTTAGTCCTAGCTGCATCTCAAACGGAGATGACTTCTGCCTATCCGGTACGATGGCGTGAAGGATGAAACGGAAATCCGGAGATTCGCCGGTGCTCTGTGGAGTCCCGGGGCTTCACGTCGCGCTAACTCTATTCAGTTGAAACCATGCAACCTTAAACATGTGCTCAGCCACTCATTACGTATGTACTCTACTGCTGTTCCGTGACCCCAGTCACAGCGTACAGAAAACGTGGCTTCCTGACAAGACGAAACCCAATGTAGTCTAGGCTGTACCGCTTAAGCTCCAAATGAAGCAGCTTGGCGGGGAATTATTGGAGAACGGAGCTCTCCAGTTGTTATCCGCTCCTACATCATCATCTACAAAGTTAGGATACCTGTCCAAACAAACAGTTGGAGATGGGTTTTTGGAGACATTTGTAGAAACCTAAACGTGTTCAAGTTAGAAAGTCCGTCATCGTATTTGCACTTCAGTCAGATAATACCCTCTCGATATTTTGCTATCTGCCCTTGGCTCCTCACTGGTTTGAAGGCCTTGTTGAATGTTCCACGTCCCTGTCCAACACCTTCCAAAGTAGGCAGAGACCTTGCCAACCATGGCGGCAGTGGACCCTGCATTAAGGAAGAGAGTCCTCAAGGTCATATTTGTGTCGCTTTTGTTAGATTTGGTGAGTTCTTGTGTCGATTCCTACCTCGGTCATGTGTTAGTCCTCTAATCGTAGGTACTTGAACTCTAGATATCTTTCACTTTCATCCTTCCACTGTTCCCGAAGCTGCTCGAATTCTATCGCAACAGTGAGGTCGGTCCGGACTCTCGAACGACGATACTTGCGAAGATCCTTCACGGCCTGAACGCCTACAAGTCGGCCTTCTCCCGTCCGATCGATTCGCGTTATGACATCGTCCTGTTAGGAGGCGCACTCGGCAGCCTCTTCTCCCTCCTTCAAGCGATCGCGTCACCTGTTATTGGTCAGCTTTCCGACAAATATGGAAGACGGACCGCGCTTCTGGCCAGCATGGCTGGAAATATTCTCTCCGTCCTTCTATGGGTGATGGCCGTTGATTTCAGGACCTTTCTTGCATC
This sequence comes from Xylariaceae sp. FL0594, assembly GCA_022385605.1. NCBI lineage: Eukaryota > Fungi > Ascomycota > Sordariomycetes > Xylariales > Xylariaceae > Xylariaceae sp. FL0594. Next base: position 83,299 of record MU280771.1, read on the forward strand.
GCGCATTGTCGGTGGTCTGTCCGAGGGCAACGTACAACTGGCCACGGCCATTGCGACCGACATTTCCGATGAGAACAGCCGCGGTTCCACGATGGCCCTGATCGGTGCATGCTTCTCTATCGCATTCACCTTTGGTCCGGCCCTCGGCGCGTACCTCAGCAGCATTGCGACCGTTGCAGCAAATCCTTTCGCGACAGCCGCCGCCGTATCGCTGTCGCTCATCGTCATCGAGACACTGTATCTATATATTGCGCTTCCCGAAACACTCCCCCTTCAGTCGAAAGCAGAGCAGAAAGCTGCAGTTACCAAGACCGACAAACCTGCGGTTGCAGCGCGTACAAACTCTCAAACGCTGCTGAGCATGGTCCACTTCTTCTTCCTTCTCTTCTTCTCCGGCATGGAATTCTCGCTGCCATTCATGACCTACGACCTTTTCCAGTACACGGCCGCGAACAACGGACGACTGCTTGGGTATATCGGATTGGTCGCGTCTATCCTCCAAGGGGGTGTCACGCGCCGCCTACCACCCCTGTTGACGGTCCGCGTCGGAGTGGCCTCTTGTCTGGTCGCGTTTGTGATTCTTACACGCGCATCCACGGTCCGATCGTTATATATAGCCGCTACCTGTCTGGCGACTACATCCGCGACCGTCGTCAGCGGCTTGAATACGCTGGCAAGTTTCGAAGCTGCCGCCGATGAGCGTGGTGGGAAACTCGGTGTTCTGCGCAGCTGGGGTCAGCTTGGCCGCGGACTCGGCCCCGTTCTCTTCACAAGTGTGTATTGGTGGGCTGGAAGGGAACTCGCCTATACCATGGGCACAGTGGGACTCTTGGGTGTAGCTCTGCTCGTGCTCGCGGGACTCAAGACACCTCCTGGGTCCGTGAAGAAGACGACGGGATCTGGAAAGAAGGAATTGTAATGTGTAAAAGAAGAAGGTCGGCGGATGGTAGCGTGTACAAAGTATAAAAGCTGAAATTTGTTGAATAGTTTCTAATTTCAGATAGGCTGGCTGTGACGAGGGCCATGTAAATTACTTATTTTTTATAATAAAAGCAAGAGCCTGCTGGTGTTTACTTGTATGGGCAAGGCATACATATCGAGGTTCAAGTCTTATTCTGACGACACCTTCCGGTCCTCATTGATGAGGGTCATTTACGTAGTATCGACTGTGTAGGTATTGTTGCCACTCCCAAATCTCAAGACATGGTGTGGAAGCTCCATCTCATTCCAGCAGAAGGCACAACCACATTGCTGCTCGTGCATGAGAATTTTCTTCCCAAGGCCAGGCACCTACTCACGCCTTGAAACTATCACATCGTGACAGGACTTTCCATAATAAATTGATGGTCTCATGTTACTCGAAACCACCACTCAAATTAATGATCACCGACCAACCTTAGATATACAACAGTTTGTGGTATACCGTACTCGCACCGTAGTACAAATCTAACCATCTTTTAGGTAAATTTAGTTCCCGCAATTTGGTACATGCACCGGGATGTACTGCTGTACAGTGTACATTATATGCATCTTGTTATTCAGGTCTGATCAGCAGGAGGCGCGTCGTGAATATAAATAAGCATATCGAAATACCTTTCTTCACCTTCAACGTACTGACTACGGCCAGCGCGTGTCTTGTGACAATGCCAAGAAACACACCAGTGAGGACCCTGGCCCAGCAGTGGCAACACCTTTCGCCTGTAATAGGTCGAATTCAAATTCGAAGCTGGACTGACAGTTCTTCGAATACCCCAGCAGCGAACAGCATTGGGCGATGCACGTAATCGTCGCAATGCGTTGCCTCCCAGCCCCAAAACCGTCAAATGCTCGGACTGGGTGAGGAAGCTTTGGCGGAGGAGGCTGCTGCCATGACGAGCGAAGCGACGGAGCAGCCACCAGCGCCAGAGTCAGCATCAGCAGTGGCACCCACGATGCCCGCCACCACCGACAATGACACCACAAGGGGCCCCGCTCCCAGCACCGCACCGGCGCCAACAAGTGCGACGACAGAGGCGGGAACCCGTGGCACGAAGCGCAAGGTAGCAGAAACAACAACGCCAGAAGAAGACGAGGAGGAGAGAGTCCTCGCGGAATACAAGAAAGACCTAGACTCCCTCATTCCTGTCCAGACCTTTGCTGGCGAGCCAAATCCGGACATGGCGATCGAGGAAGTCCGACAGCGCGTCCGGAACTTGTTGGATGCGGAGATAGCGACCCAACACGAGTTCGCCAAGATGCTGAACTGCAGCTCCTCGTCGCTGAGTTGGTGGCTGTCTTTTGAAGGAGGGTTGGGAAGACCCACGAAGAGAGGCGGTTCCATCTTTCATAGCGCGTACGCCTGGATCCGGCAGCGCGAGGTGGCCGGCTGCAAAGTACCGGAGAGGCTCAAGCGCGTTGCTCCCTATGTTCCGCTCGACCCCAAGAAGAAAAACAGTACGTTGAACGGCGGCTCCCGGTCGTATGTGCGGACTAGACGAACGTCAAGCCACAGGGATATTATACAAGCCGAGATGAATTGTATAATTCTCGACGGCCAAGAGGACGACTCGGTAGAAATCTACGACAGCTGCGACGAAGTCAGACGCAAGATCGAGGAATACCTGTCACCGGCGAATAATCCCGGACTGACTCCAACGCGATTCTGTCGCGATCTGGCCCAGATGCTCGCGCCCGCCGCAGATGGTAGTGTGAGGAGGGTCGGACACAGCCAGCTCGCACATTTCCGGTCGTACAGAGGGGCAAGATCCGGGGCCAAGAACATCGTCTTCTATGCCGCCTATGTATTTTTCGAGAAGCTGCGGATTCGGTGAGGAGAGCCGAAGAGCGAGCACCGCAAGAGAATGGAGGATATATGGGGGCACGAGGGTGGACTCAGTAGGGATATTGATCAGAGGACTGAGTAAGCTGAGATCTGTCCATTCCTTTCTTCCCTCCTCAATTGAATCAAGAAATGAACTGCGACTAACATAACCTTTCCCTGTTGTAGGTTCATCACCATCAGAACTGGGGAGGATAACGATCTGTTGATGGACGAATTCGGTCTTATTGATTATAACCGCCCCTTTCACTGTGTAGATGGGTAGGACTGGGGAGCTGAAAAGTGTACCATGATAATATCTCTTTTCTCGGGATAATGTGTGACGAACGATTGTTGTCGATGTACTGACTGCAGACCCGATCTACAGGTCCCAAACTGCCCAAGTGAGCATCCGCTGCACATTCGATTTGATAGAGGCTTGATTCCAAGGGGACAATACCCAATATCTCGAATGCATACTCATCTAGCATTTCAAAATTTCAAACTCGAAGATCCAGCTCAGTCAGTCTTTACACTGAGGCAGACAGGCGATATTCAGTATTCTGAGACAAAGTAGAGGACCTGAAAATAAGATCGGCGCCCGTGTGTTCCCATCTTCCCACTGCCGATGGCTTTCCTATAAGAACGACAAAGGAAAGTGTGTGAGGGCAAAGATGTCATGGTTATGGTTCGTATAAGCAAATCGCTCGCACATATCCAGATTAACAGGTACATCTGCAACAACATTCGATCAACCCTTCTTTTCCAGTCGCTCTATCTAGACTACATGTGCGAAGGTTCCTTTTCCCATACACATGATAAAGAAGGGCATAATGGCTTTTATGCAATTGGGATACCCCTTTTGTTGTTACAAACTGAAAACGGAACCAACTGATCGGCTCTTTGTCCCGCTCATTCTCAGGCAAAAGTCACTGCCAGAAAAGTCCAAAAACATAGTTACGACTGGTGGTCGTAACAGAAGTTGAAGAGGTTCTGGCTTAGCTGAATATACCACTCATCAAGTGGATTCTCAAGTAACCACGATAGACTCACTATCAACCAAGGAAAGGAAGTCGGAAAAGAAATCACCATGGCCGACAGGAGTAAGCATCAGTTTTCTCTCAATATTCAGGACTCTTCCCTGGGATCTCTTTTTTATGACCGAAATCTCTGAAATCGTGTCTGTCGCGAGTGATCACTGACATGCGCAAATCCACGGACTAGGAGAGCGACCGTATTCTTACCTTGGGAACTTTCTCCCGGTAAGCAGCGTCCCATAAATGAGAATCGTCTCGATCACAAGTCGCTAATTCGTATGACGATATTATGCAGCATCTTCCCGCCAGCCGCGCAGCGGGTGAAAAATTTGAAGAGAGCAGCGGCTTCAAGGGCGGTCATGTAGTTGTCCAAGTGCTGAGTCCGAAAACTCTCATCCTCCAAGCCGACGCGACTGCGAGTTTGTATATGAAAAAGTTCATCGCCGGAGGTATGGGAATCCTGCTCATCATCTAATCACATTGAGTATACGAAGGGAGCTAACAAGACACTTCGCGTCTTCTCAATAGAACCTCTCGATTGTTAGTAATCCCTTGACTATCCCTTGTTGTTCAGCAACCGGAGGCTGGCAAGAATATCGTATCAGAAAGGGTGAGCACTAACGTTTGTCCACGTGGGCAAAACTCATAGCCGAGAGACCGAGAAAGAGCAAGCCGGACGAAATCCGGTTCTCGACCGCCGGTGCCGCGGATACGAAGCTGTTGGCGCCATTGAAGGTCCGGAAGAAGACGAGGACGTATTTCCCGCAGGTCGTCCTGTGGCAGGCGCATTCAAACAGATCATTCTCTGTTTATTTCAAGTGAGTTGAACCTAACCACCATCTCAGACCAAGAGAGAAGACAATGGTGAAGGAAGAAGGGACGGAGAGTGTCGGAAAAGGAACAAGTATAGGGAGCAAAAACTTATCAGAACAACGTCTGTGGTTAGGTTCTACAATGGCGGGTCACTCAAGAGCCTCGTCGAGAAATACCGAGAGCTTCGACGACCGGTGCCAGAACACTTCATCTGGCACTTCCTGCTCACCATGACCGAGGTGCTCCAATATCTGAGCCATGGCATCATGCCGAACTCGGGGGACCCGAAGAAAAAGGCGAATTGGAAGAGTAAGTAGGGAGAACAGCAACATCGGTCTTACAAGCTGATTTCGGGTAGCTTCTTTAACTGACGGATTGAACAGCTACATACCATCGCGACATAACCCCCGAAAATAGTGAGTATTTATTTTTTGAATGTTCCTCTTCTTCCACCAAGGAAGCGACGAAACATAGAAAACTAACACTCCTTTTCTCACGAAATCTAGTCGTTCTTCACTACCCTCCCAGGAACTTCCCAGAGCCGAAAGACGGGTGGGAAGACAACGCGTTTCCCGAGCTCGTGCTCACCAACTTCGGCTCCGGCGCGACGACGAGCGATGATCGAGAGTACGTCAAGCGAGGTCGCTGGGGCAAGCGGTGGGAAGACGTCCGGCTGAGTGACGGGGGCCAGGAGCACGACATCGTGGCCGAGTGGCAGGACGTCTACGCCGTCTTCCAGATCGCCAAGTCCATGTGCCTTACTTTCCTGCCCGATGCCGATACCACTGCGCCCGAGAGCTATGCTTGTGAGTTATCCTTCTTCCTCCCGTCTCCCATTTCCCTGACCTTCCTGACCTGACTGCTTTCTCTGCCGACAGGCGCCGACATAAATGCCAACCTGCCCCCCAACGAGTCGCGATACTCGGACGCGCTCCTAGACATACTCACGACTTTTGAGTGGCCGAACCAGACGACGCACCCTGATCCCTGGGGTCGGCAGTTCTTGGCTGGGGAGTCATTTGCTAACTACGCGCACGTCCCCACCCTCGAAGATATTGTTAGCCACTACTTGCCCAGGATGAAAGAGTACTGCGCGTGGTACCGGAGGCCCGGTGACCCGCCCGGAGATCCGATGGGAGACTCGGATACTATTCCGGAGGGGTGGTGGAGTAAGTCTCTCTTTTATTTTCTCAACAGGCTTGTGTTCACCGTTCCGAAAATAAGGAACGAAACTTGTTTATATACATATACCACTCGCATCGTACTGACCAAACGCGTGCAAAACAGAATCACTAGATATATCCTGGACAAAGCCGGAAATCATGCCCTTGGAAATCATACCCGACAAGGCAGCACAAACCGGCCCATTCGTGGACGCATCACTCCAGGTCACGCAGCCGGGTTCGGAACAGAGCGAAGGGGAACAGCAAACTGGCCGCAAACGACCCAGCGACGCCGGCGAAGAAGAACCGGCCAGCAAGAAGCGCAAGCCGGAGTCCCTGCACATCGACGAAGAGGAGCTGGAGAAGCGAGTCGAAGACCTCTCGGCCGCTCTGAGCGTGTCGGGGCAGGGTACGACGGTGGACGAACTGGACTTCTACTTTCTCCGCCCCGTCGTCTCCGAGGTCAAGACTGCTCCGCCAGCCGTCCCCGCGATCGGGTTCGAGCCCGGATCACGAGATGAGGGCGATGATGCTTCTTCGTCCCCCTCGACGCCTGATAGTTCGGAAGATGGGGACAGTCGTGTTGATGTGCCCAGCAGCAGTGGAAGAAGCCGAGGTCCTGCCGGCGCCGATACCACCGGTACCACCGCAGATTCCAGCGGCCGCACATTTGTAACGGCCAATGAGGACACCACGATCAGTAGTCGCGAGGCCAGGGCAGAGGGAGACGTTCCGGAATCGACTGGTATCAGGTGGTCCGCGGGTGAAGAAACGTCGGTAACTGTGCACCAGGAGGAGGACATTACCATGACGGATGTCAGCGACGATGAGATTGCCGACACTAGCGCGGCCACGGCTACGGGCCCAGATCGAAGCTCTTCCGCCGCAAGCGAAGGACAGGCAGTACCGGATGCAGACGTCCCATCGGACACTGAGGAATCGGAGATACAGCCCCGGACTAGAGGCCCGTTCGATTTCCTTCGAAGGACGGCCGAGAGGCTCGGTTTCGGGTCTCCCACCAGGTCTCGTTCCGGCTCCGTCAGCCCTGACCGCGCGCGCGCTCCGGTGGCTCCCAGGGAAAGTGAGACTGCAGGTTCTCGACCTACTACTGCCACCGCCGGGCGTACCGATACTGGGGCCTTTGCTCCGCGACCAATAGGCGAGGATTGGAATCCATTCAGCCGTCCGGCTCCGGGTCTACGACCTGCAGACGATAGCGTTAATCCGTTCAGGCGTGACGCACCTGCAGGCGGTAGCGTAACCACGTGGGACGATACCTCCATTGTCGATACCAGCACGCCTAGACCTCCTGCTCCTCCTGCTCCTCCTCCTCCCACCACTGCCACCACCAGAAGCGCCGGCACCACCGCTGCTGGTTCCACTTCTGAATTACAGTTCACTCTCACCGGGCCACGAACGCGAGATTTACCCGACTACAGCCCCCCTGCGTGGCGAACAACAACACCGCCGACGAGACTACGAGAAACAAATACGACCACTACTGCCACTATACCGGCAGCAGCAACAACAACAACAATAACAACGACAGCAACGACGACAAGAAGTAACGTACTACCGCCGCTTCCCCCGGGTTCCCGTCCCTTCGTCGCCCCGCTCGACGACTACGACGTGTGGCTGGAGATGCGTGCGGCGACGGCGGGAAATCGTCGCCGTTCTGGGCTCGACGACTTTGTGATAGAGGACGCGCCGCCGTTTGGGACGAACGCGTACGCGCAGTATGTGCAGAGGAGGGGCATGGGAACTTTCGAGTTGCCGCTTCCTAGGAGGGCACCGGCGGTCCGGCCGCCGCCGGCAGCAGCAGCGGCAGAGGCGTCGAGTGGCGTCGTCGACGATGACGGAAGATCAGCAGAACCAGAACCACAAGAAGATGAAGAAAAAAAAGAAGAACCACAGGAGGAAGAGGAAGTGGAAGAAGAACAAGAAGAAGAAGAACCAAAAAGTGACGAAAGTAGTCATATCGGCCCACACCCTCCTGCGGGTTCCTTTTTCAGGGGTCGAAACATCCCCCAGGACAGCAGGCCACTACCACAGGTACAACTATATCGACAACGACGGCGACAGCAAGAGCAGCAGCAGCAGCAGCAGCTACCACCATCGCCGACGCCGCGACGGGAAGCCCGACGGATCAGAGACGACCCGCTCGTCAGGAGGATGGAGGAGCTCCTGGCCAACGACTCGCCCATCGACCTGGCGCCGTTTAGGGCACAGTGGCAGGAGGTGGCGGACGAGGCGAGGGCTAGGGAGAGGGCTAGGGCGGAAGCTGCGGCTCGGACAGCTGCTGGTCCGGCCACAGAAGAGGAAGAGGAAACGGAAGAAGAAGAAGAACAAGAGGTTGTTGAAGAAACAGAGGACGAAGAGGAGACGGAAGAGGAGGAGGAACTGGGGCATTCATCACAGCAGAGCCAGGCCCAGCAATTCGCCCAGAGCCAGATTGGCAGAGCAGCAGCGCGCGCGCAGGAAAGGCTTGTCGAGGCGCAGAACGAGAGAGTTACCGCCACCACCACAACAACAACAACCACAACCACCGCGAACCAGGCACCCGCATCCGAACCAGTAACGCCCACGGGACCACGTCGGCTTCGCCTCAGGTTCGACTCGGGCGGTTTCCCCGTCTTGCTTCCCCCACAACAACAACCACCACCTGCTGAACAAATACCCCGTAGAAGAATACCACCACCGATCCTACTAAGCACAAGCCCTACCGCCAACAATAACGACAACGAAAACGAAAACGCGCCGCCAACAACATCGCCCTCTCTCCCGCCCCTACCACCACCACCACCAAGCAGCACCGGCATCCCGGCTTCGTCCCCCGGCACCTTCAGACTGCCTACATGGAGCACGAGCACGAGCAGCGGTGCCAACAACACCAACCCCAACCCCAACAACAACAACAACAACGACAACAGCTCAACAATAGTCCTCGACCCCAGCCCCGCCCCCGTTCCCACTAATAATAACAATAACAATGCCGTAACAAGCGAGAGCAACATGCCGCCCCCCTCGACACCCACGCCCTTGCCCCGCCCACGACCACGATGGACACTACCCGAAGGCGGAAGGGGCGTCGAGGAAGTTACGAATACTACTACAACCACCTCTCACCGCGGTGGGGTCTTCGACCCCTCTTCTTTCGTCCGGCTCCTTCCTCCAAACAGTAACCCTACCACTCCGAGGAGGAGAATTAGGCATAGTAGGGAAGAACGCTCCTCGTCTCCTACGCCCAGAAGGCGGCGCGTGTCGACTATTCCCGAGGAGACGACGAGTGAACTCCGCGAGATGGCGATGCAGGAGCTCGAGGGCGCGTTCGATAGGGCTATTAGGAGGGCTGCGGAGGGGGAGAGGGAGGAGGAGGGGGAGGAGGAGGAGGAGGAGGGAGAGGAAGAGGAGGAGAGTGAGGGGGAAGAGGAAGGGAAAGGAGTTTCAAGGTCTTGGAACCCAGTCAACACGGGGTGGAAGGCGGCGAAATGAGTAAGTGAAAGGAACGATGAAAAGCGGAAATGGGGAATAGCGCAGAGATTTCAATTCTCAAGGTGGAAGCGAAAGGGGAAAGGGTCACGGATATTTTTCTCAAGTACTTAAAGTTTTGTAACAAGCGCGGAAATAGTCTAACCTAGAGAGCAATGAGAAAAAATAAGAGGGGAGGGAGGGAAATATAATCGAGATTGGCTGACGGAGGAGAACAAGAACAAGGACCGGGTATGAACTTCAGGGTAAGAAGAGAGTTTCGAAACAGGAAGAAAGAGAGAATGGAAATCAAGACCTAACTAGATTTAAATAACCCATCTGTATGCCATTCTTGTTGAATAGCAGTGTAGAAAACTATCCTCTTCATAACATATCAGTGTCTGTGCAAGGTTCATCAATACCCTCTAAGCAGTCTCAAGTCAGTCAATTACCCAGCCAGAGAAAGAAGGGGAAGAAGGCGCAACATCTACGTGAGACTTTTCAAACTTAATACAAAGCTTTCCGTACTTCTGCAATTCCCTAGGCGAGTCGGCCATCGCTCATTCAGCTGTTGGTTGTCATCACTAACAGTGCCACAAGATGTTTGGTCGAGTCATGGGGGTAGGGACTATTATTTTGTCCCTAATCTGGTAATAAGTAGGGTATAATAACTGCGCTGCACGAGAAAGAGTAAAATCAAAGAATGAGAAAAGGAACTCCCGAGCGCCGCCGTCTGGGTTCTCTAAACGACCCTTTTCGAGTTCATCCTAAACCAGGGCTTCCAGCGAGCTCACTGCCGAGTACTCATAACAGATTCCTGAATATCTTCTCGGCGTGAGCTCGAAAATAATGAGCATCGGCTGTAACAGTATGCCGTGTCGAGGTTTCTGTTACGAACAACCCTTACAATCAAACGCCATGCAAGTCCTTATAAATTATAGACTCTTCCTGCATAGGCCCTGTCCGATATCGTCTCATCGATCCCGGCTTTCGACATCAGTGTCGATCGGTGTTTGACGAGCGGAGATACGATCTCGTATGCCGCCTAGGAACGCGTTCAGCCAGCCAGACCGGCGTGACACATGACGCACAGTGGGAAGCCCCTGTTCTAAGTCGCCATTGTCTTCCTCAGGGCGGGAGTTGCTACTCGACGCCCCGTGTTCTTCGCCAAGGAGCCCATCCTCTTCGTTATCATCTTGATAAGGTTCGTAGCGAGTGCCTGAAGGAGAACCCCGGGCCAAGGATCGTACAACGTCTCCCTTGCATATGGGGCAGGTTCGACGTCGAGTGGTGAGCCAGGGTGTTCTAGAGAAGAATGTTAACAATACACGTGCATCTCGGGACAAAGAATAAAGGGGGTCAACTTACATGCAGTCCACATGGAACTCATGTCCACAAGGCAGACTCATGACCTGGCTTACTCCATCGACGTATTCTTCCAGACAGACGACGCATTCCACTTGTCGACCCCTGTACCTTTTCCATTCGCTGGAGCCTGTATGCTTTTCTTCCGGTCGTGACGTTCCCGGCAAAGACAGGGCCACGTTCATTTCCAGCAGATCGCCGGCCGAAGGAACACCCGTAGTGGTCCGTGAACGGGGTCGTGCTCTGGACGGGCCGTGCTGGCCTTGAAGAAGTGGCATCGTCGGAGATGCGCTCGCAGGCGACGGCACTCGGGGGGAGCGGCTGGGACTCGAAGACAAAGTATGGTAGGTGCGCACAGGTAGCCTATCCACCACGGACTTCGGAGCCCGCCACCTGCGCCGCCGGATGCGGGCGCGCAGGATGAGGAGTGCATATACCACCGTCAGCGTAATCAGCGGGCTGACGACCAGAACCAACAGCGTATCGAAGAACGGGCTCGCTCCGCTGGTGGGCGTGATGACAACCCAGAGACCTTCACGTTCCTCAGGGGGTGGAGGCGTTCCAAAACCGTCCGGTCTGCTAACCGGCGGCAAATCGCTAAGACTGTGCTCCTCTCCGCTGTCGGGAGTGTCGACATCGCCGCCATCTCCAAACAGCTTTGAGATAAATCCTGGGTTCCCAGACGGGGCCGAGCTCCCCTTGGCGAAGCCGATGGCATCCTTGCCCTTCGCTGGTAGCTGATTCGTTACGTAGTCTCCGGTACTCGGCCTGGTGCTTGCATGGCCTGGCCCACTGTACTCCCGGTTATCTTCCGAGTGTGTCTGGCCAAACTTGGTGCCAGACTTGGACGCCTTGCCATTATCTTGAGGCGCTTGGCCAGACTTGTCCACCCCAACCAGATCCGGGTCTCGCCAGTCCTCCACGCCGATTTGAAAACTGTCTTGGGGCGTTTGCCGGTTATCTGGTCTCGAACGCCCATTTCCCTTGGATTTGTAGGCACTTGCATCGAGGCTATTCTTGCCGCTCTTATCCTTCTCGTCAATGTAGTCCTCCACCAATACCCAGTCCAGTCGCTTACTTCCTGAACCGCCACCGGCATCGGCCCCGTCGGCTGCTGATTTGGACTGCGAGGAGCCTCCAAATAACCATGAAAGCCACCCGGATCTAGCTGATAGCTTTTTCGTCCCTTGGGACCGGGCATCCCTGAGCTGTGCCGCGCCCTCACCACGTAATTCTGCAGCCGACTTGGCAATCTGGGGGTTCCCGTTGGTCGTCGGTGTCCGTCTGCCGCCAAGCTTGTCATACTGCTGAACCTTTTGGATCGGTTTGCCACTGTCGTCTATGCTGTCCTCGATGAAACTGCCAGGTTGCATCATCAACGACAGCAGGTAGGCCGTGGTTCTGGACGTAAAGATGGACGGGATGGTGACGTTCGAGGTGTCGCCGTGCGCGTACATATGGATCAACGGACCACCCCTCTGGTTGTCACCCACGATAAGGCCGATGGCCCCCCGACGCTGTGCCCATTTGACCTTCTCTAGAAAGCCACAGCCTCCCCGGCTCAGCAGCACGATCTTCCCCTCAATCTCGGCACCCTCCTGAATCGACTGGATATCAGCATGACCGGACCCCGACGACGCGAGAGCATCACCCGTCAGCCTTTGTGATGTATCCAGATGTTGGTGAAGATAGTCGTCGGTGCCGTCATCGACCGGCTTCTTGGCATGAGACCCGGAGTCGTACGGCGCAGTATCATCGACTGTCGGCCTCCTCGAGTTGCTCGGCTTCTGGTTCTTGGCGCGGAGAGGCTGGGTGGACGACTGGGCCTTGCCCCGAGCACCCTTGTTGGGCGGCTTGAGAGCCGATATAGAGGTGCCGTCGTTCCACCCTGGCACATCACTGCATCCTAGTTCGCCCTCGCCCTCTCCATCCACGATGGTCTCCTCGGAGAACCCGCTCCCAACCCATAACTGACCATTTAAGCCTCTGCTCGGCAAAGGTGGGCCGAAGGCGGCAGGACGGGCAGCAAACGACGTGCTGTTATCATCGGCGATCGTAATGATGGCGTTCGGTGGAAACAGGGCGAACGGGGTCGTGAAGGAGAAGAAGGATCTCAAAGTCGACTTCTCTCTGGTTCGGGGGGAGGATACGGCGGGTGCCGGCCGGGCAGCCGATGCTATGGCGCGGCAGAAGAGAAAGAGGCAGGCCGCAGAGAACAGGGTGAGGATGATGATCCTCGGTGGCCGCATGATGGCTATTACTCGCCAAATTCGGGAAGTAGACGTCGAGTGAAAAGCAGAAGCCGCGGCTGGCGGCTGTCGGCCGTTGGAAACACTGGGGTTTTGCAATAAGTAGTAAAAATGTGTGATACAGGAAGCTGGCAGTTCAGCCCTTAACCTGAAGAGACATTCATCTGTAATAGCGGCGGGAAACCACTTTGCTCTAAGTGAACTCGACGCAACCACAAATCTCGCAACCAAGGCCAAGCTATGGCTTGCTTGACCTTGTGGTGGTCGGAGGAAGATTAGTATGAATGCGGGCGGGAAGCGCCAGGGAGGCGAATGCGGAGTCGGAGGTGAAGAGACAGCTGCAAGCCACCCTAAGAATGTGGGTTAGAGCTTCCAAGAATCAAGCGTGCTTGTGAGAACAAAAGAAAGGATAGAATTTTGTGACTATGACTGGGCAAGACCAAGAAGAGGAAATTAAAAAAAAACAATCAAGGATTCGTGTTTAGGAGGACAATAGGAACGGGTAGAACGTTGAAACTAAGTAGGTAAGTAAGTAATATAGATCAAAGTTTCTTGATCAATGCCATAGTAATGATGATACTTTCTTTGAGGTAGTGCCTGATAGTACCCGACCAGTGATGGGTGATGATGCTAAACCCACGTTCAGTGACGACCCACCTAAGGTTACAGCACGCCTAACACCGTAGCTGCTCGGCACTCTTTAGGTAGAGGGGCAGGAGGGGCGCCCAGCCTGCCAAGGGACGGCTCCTAACTTGGGTTGGTATGTGATGTGGGGCACTCTCCTGACTCCTGATCAGCTGTAATTCCATCAGGTGCCGACTACCGACCTCGACCTCGATGAGAATCCAATCATGGTTGGCAGATGATCTCGCCGCTTGATCTTGAAAATCTTGTTGCCAATGAAGTAACCTAACCTTGGGTGGGTTTACTGTGTTTCATTGTGCACAGAAGAGTCCCTATTGACCAGGTTTGCAGTAATAGAGCCACTTGTTCCTGAATTTCCCTTTGCATGTTCCTTGAACCATCACCATCCTACAGTGAATAACTAACATCTCTGATTCTCACCATAGACCCGACACCGGCCCGTCTTCCACCTTGACTCCTTTCACGAACCCACATACCAGGTCCAAGCGTCAAGGCATTCATTCATTCACTCATTCATTCGTGCTTGCCTCTCCAACTTCTGGCTCGGTCTTCCTCAAAACATGTGCCAAGAATAGCATGCCCAATCCTTTCATTTACTTCGAACCAAGTTCCCAATACATTATCTCGTCTCGGTACCTAATGTTCTTGTCCCGGGTCCTGGTACTCGATTGGGAGGGTCTGCAAGAGCTATGTTAGAATAACTAGAATGAATAGGTGATCTCCGAGGGCAGATGACTTACATAGTATCCTGCGGCTGGTAGATCTGCGTCTGAATACTTGCTCAGTTCTGCCAGGCAGCTCCTCACTCTCGCAATCCTCTTGGCCTCCTGAATCTCGCTGAAGACCTGGTCAATATGGCCCAAGTCGGCTGTGCTAAGATGATCGAGTGTGTCGGATAGGATGTCCGGGAGTCTCTTGGTCATCAGGTCTTTGAAGAGACAGTCGCGCACGTCTTTACAGATCTTGTCCTGGGCGATCTGGGAGCTGTCAGCTTCTGTGGCTATTATATCAGGGTAGGGCGTTCCAACCTTATAGTATGCATCCACGGCATCGATGACTAGAAATCCCAGGAATGAGACATGGTCGGGCTCCTGCTCACGCCGGTGCTGCCGGCACCTGGCCCGTACGGTCTGGAAACGGCCAACAGCTTTTGCCACCTCGGGATGTCGTATGAGAGGTTCCTGGGTACGACTGTCCAACAAGAGCTCCCTCATCTTGTGTAGCATCATCCCCCGTGTGCCGTTGATCCATACGGCAGAAACTTTGGGGGCTAGAGCGGCAGCTGCTTTCGCATCGGTGATCTGTCCCAACGTCTCTCGGATCGTAGTCTCCGCTTGGTTCAGAATATCGTCGATAAACTGGCGGATGATGCCTTCCTAAGGCCTTGACTGTTCTCCGAACACGCGATCGACAAAACCACTGCACGCGATCACGTTGAGGCCCCCGTGGCGGGCAAACGCTCTCTGGAGCTCGTCTTCGTACTCTTCTACGGAGACACATAGACCGTCAAGGCTGCACGGCTGAAGCATGAACCGGTCTACCTGGTCAGGTCCGTAATGCACATGGATAGTTCTTCCAAAAGCCGTCATTCGAGAGACGAAAAGCCTCCAGATGGGCAGCCACGGACCCAAGGGCTTGGACTCGGTAATCATTGCGGGCATGGCCTCCTTTAGCTGTTCGGCCAGTTGCATGATAAAGTCACGACCGCGGTCCGGGTTCTTTAGAGGTGCCGGCACTCGTCGGTTCTGGTTATATCGGACGATTTCTCGTCGCAACTTGTACACCAGCGTGGTTCGCCGAAGCTGCACAATGTTGGAAAGAATGGTGGCAACGTGGCTTTGGAGTTGCGCATTGCCTTTGTTTGGGACGGAAGCCCAACCGCCTCTGGCAAAGAAGGCAGCGTCAGTGGCATCTTTCTCTTCCATGGTCGTCTTTGATGTGAGCTTGTCAGGAGAGCATACGACATGCCAGCCATGGGCCAGAAATTTGGGCTCCTGTTTTGCAAACTGGCACCAACCAGCCTCGGTAGTGGATCTCTCTGACATGCGACTAGGTATACCGATCACTCCAAGCAAATTACCCCGGTGTTGCTCCAGAGCTATGGCCTTGTCCTTGAAATCTGGTGGGTATAGACTGACGCCGGCCATCTCAACAATTATGCCAACTGTGCATGGCTTTTTCATCAGGGTGCTGAAGACTTCCCACGTGCCTGTACCTTGGGTAAGGCTCGGAAGGTTCACAATGGTTAGCTCTGGTCCCTGTGGGGAGATGACTGTCACCTGGAGAAACCGCTCATGTAGGTCACGCCCTGTTGCCGGGAGATGCCAGGTTGTGAGATAGTCGATATTCTCAATCAGCGTTGCGTGCGGGGTCGGGGGCGGGACAATGTCCTGTTGGTGCACACCCGTTCTGCCCGGGAGGCCGGTTATGCGGACATCGTTCTCAAAGTTGGCTCCTCGATACCAAGTAAAACTGGACGGGCAGGCAGTGTAGAGGACTTTGGTGGCGGTCAGATCGCCGCCAGTGAGGGCGCTCATGACGAGCATCTTGGCTGCCGAGTTATCGCCCGCGACGACAATCAGTGCCGTGCTTGCCGGGCCGTCACTGATCCCAAGGGACCACAGTTCCTCCTCGAGTGCCAGGTAGGTCGAGTCATTGGGGATTCTTGTGGCTGCCGAACGGCCAGCGACTACACCGTTGTTATTGTTCTCGTTTGACATGACTAGGAGTCCTTGAATGCGTGTTGCTGTTTTATACAGATCGGTCGGGGTGTGGAATCATGGAGCTACCTCACGGGCGGCAGGAGTGTTATTGAAACGTTCTTGTCTCCTGTGCTAGTGCGGGTGTAAGAGGATGTGAGGAGGCGATAATTTAGAAGGATGCAAGGGGGAAATAAGTGTGAAAGGATGTGAGGCCGCGATAATGCGGCGATAGAATCGAACTTGCACCGGGCAAAGAAAAGGATCCAGGTTCAAAACGAAGAGAAGGCGATGAAAGGATACATCACGTCAGGCCTTGGACTTATTCTTGTCGGCCTTACTGGAACTCGACTTTGCTCGGATCTTTACGTGTTGTTGGCACTTGGTTATATAACTAAATGTGCATGACGAGGAAAAGAAGGATTAGGTTGGTGGAGGAATAGTGGGCGGCCAAAACTGGGTATCCATTGAAAAGGCCTACAAGCTGTAGGTCTCTACGTTGCGTGTTCGTGTTGTTGTTTCCCTATCGCGCTAGGCACAAACGCGATGATGACGCGTATGGCACAGTGTTTTTGGTGCTTTTCTTCTTGTTGTTATGGTGGGTTGGTGGTTGTTCTGGTGATTGATATGGTGGTCGATGTTATGGATCACTCGAACGTTCGCCTGAATACGTGCCTTCCCCCCTTTTAGTTTTCAGTCACCTCTCACGCGTCCCCCTTAGCGCGTTACCTCCTTCACGCGTTCATCTCGTTTCACGCGTCGTGAGCTTGAACTGATGTGTCAATCTGAGGTGTTGATGCCTTTCTGCCTGCTGCCATGATACTACAATGCTACCTAGCCTACATGCTAACATATTGTGGTCGTGGAAAAAGGCGGCCCAAGGGGTAAAATTTTGACTGTTTAGAGTCTCATGTTTTCTGCATCTCGTGACAAGTTAAGTGGACAAGGGACTTAGATATCCTCAGATATCGTGGCTGCCCTTGGACTCGGATACTTCGGTACATGTCATATCACGATACCTCATCTCCTTTCAAACCATGAGTAACTTGCTGATATTGTTCATCTTGTATATTGGCCCTGTGATGGGCCAGTGTGCCAAATCTCTCGGGTAGATTGAACCTCGTATATGGGTGGCTCGAAGCTGCCGTATCTATTCAGGTGTTCAATCTGAAAACTGACAAGTCTCGAAGAGCTTGAGTTTCCCTGTCTTGCTTGTTGATGAAGCATAAGCTTAAAAAGGTGGAAATAATATGCTGTTAGCTAAGTATCCATGCCCACCGTCTTTCCAGTGAATTGAGTCTGTCAGTCGATCAAGTTCCCATGTAAACAGAATTTTTAACACAGATATAAAGCCTACGGTAGCAAAGAGAGCAGCAATTAAGTAGTGTAATCTTAGTAGTTGAATAAGGGCGAGTGTTAGCCCTTTGCAGCTTTACTTGGACCGAAAAATGACTAGTGACGAGCCTCTTGGGATGGTCTCTGATTGAGTGAATTATGCTCTACAGCAATATATTGGGCCTACACAGTAACCTGTATAGCTACTTATTCTTATGTATCGGAGCTTGTCACAGATTGGAAAGAACTTCTTTCCCAGCATCTGGTCAAAACTGCGGGGGAGGGGCACATGTCGTAGGTTATTGTGCACTCAACATTTGCAATGCGTAGGTGTCAGGGGAGAGTCGACGGTCACAGGAGTGTCGAGAAGCAAGTCAGACAGTGATTGCTTATACTGGGAGTGAAAATAGGTAAAGTACTTCGGTTAGAAGCTTATATATAACATGTCGGTCGTAGACTTAGGGTTAGAGGGACAACACAGGGCTGGCCAGAAGTCGATAGAGAAGACAATTCACGAGGCCCGTTGCCCCCTGTTAAACAATGTGACAAGACTTGTGATTTTCAACGCATTTATCTTTATTACAAATTCTATCAGATAACAAACTTTCAAGTTACATGAATTTATTCCGTATCTTGTAGTACGTTCCTTGCTGGATTTTCATCTAAGTGAACCTCTTTTGTAAGGGTTAGCCAGTCATATGGAAATGGATAGACAGACGGCTGCAAGTTTTTGTTTTGGCCAACTTTCTAACTGGCATCGAGAATGATGCCGAGATGGGACAATATCAGTCGGTATGACATAGTAATATCTAGAGGAAAATGCCCACACTCTAAGACAGAATCAATGATATTCTCCACGTTGTTCGAGTAGAGAGAGTGATGTAAACAGAAGGCAGGAGCAGATCTTGCAAGCCTTATGACTAGAAGCCCTCCATGGTATATTGGTTAGTAAACATTTCAAGTAAGAACAATTTGCAAGTTGGGATCTGAAGAATGAGGATTCAAATTATAGATCAGCCCTTGCAAGCCACAACTTGCCACTTTGCAGGGAATACAAGACCTTTACGTTACCTAAGTATGTGCAACGTTTTGACTGTTTCCAGTATCAGGTAGTGCAAATTGTAGGTTAGGCTTTTCTGTGGCAGGTACTTTTTGTGGCACAGACATATAGGAGCCAATAGAATTGAGGAATCCCTGTAACGATGACATAACGTGTGGTTTGTCAGGGGCACGCCTTCTCGCTTGTTCCTATTTATTAAGTAATGAGGAGGAAGTTGCCCCTGCACAGACTGCACTGTGCCGCACAGCTACATCTCCCCCAAGTCCCCGATTTATCACCAATGTGGCCATGTTTAAGATGCTCCAGTCACAGTACAACGTCATTCGGCAAAGGGACCAGTACACAACCCTGTAGGGTTCCAACTCGGACCCTTTGCAGAATTCACTCCCCGGAAGGCGTTGCGTGAGGTGCAGCATGACGAGATGAATTGTGAAACTCGACACCTGGGCTGGAAAGCACTGGCGCTTTGGGGGCTCTGAGACCATCAGACCCTCGACGGCAAGGGTACGAAAAAGTGTCTAAAATGACCCTGAGGCACGTGACAAGCTGGAGGTCGGTCAAAGTTGAACCTCGAGGATGTATGTTCCAAATTTAGACTGACGATCACTATGACGATCAGTGAGCTTCGAAGGCAAGAAAGTCTGCAAGATGGAATGGGTCTTGATGATTATGGACATTTCAGATGGAAGAGCTGTTTATAAAAACCCCAGTGGTCGTCCTCGAGGTTCATTCATCTTGAAGAAACCATCAGACACCGCCCAGCCACTGCGACAACAACGCCCGCTTTCGAATAGCTTCTATATACCCTCTCCTCAAGTTCAACCAGACTAGCAGTTACCCCACTACTCCCAGCCCACGATGCGATCTCAAGCCTTTACACTTCTCGCCGTTGCAATTTCCAGCGCTTGCTCGACCGCCATTCCGACCAGAGTCGCAAAGAGGGACGACCCTCGGAACTGGAATCGTAAGGGCGGTGGAGGAAACACAAATATCATCTGTAAGTTAACGCAGCCGCTCCCATGTTGCCCAAGCCTAGAGCAACGAGAATAAGAGAAACGGGGATAAGTCAAACTGATCGTGAAAAATTCCACAGTCTCCGATGACACCATCCGCCTAGGCACTGTGACAATCGACAACATCATGGACAAGCTGGTTGAACGATGCCACGACGAAGGGCTGTGCGACACGGGCAGCATCGACCTCCAGGGCCAGCTGATCGATCCCGGTGCCGGAGGTGAGGTTGACGACATCACCGTCACCGTGGAACCGTCGGGCGCGTACCAGGAGCCGCTGCACAACGCGCTCCTCGACGCCCTCCGGGCAGCCGTGCACTTTATGGCCAAGTGTGAGGACGTCACAAACACGCCCACGTGCCCGAGCACCATGACGTATTGTCCCTGTAAGTTCCAACTTCCGACTCTCTCACACCACTAGTTCAGTGTCCTAACAAGAGTGATGACAAATAGCCGAGCCCTTCACCGTCAATGAATGCGTGGTCCCCCGATACTGGGGCATCGTCAACTTCGGAGACACCACGGGCGCGCCGAACCACATCCAGGCCGACCTGACCCTCAAGATCGAGGGCAGCGGACTCTGCGACACGTTGACGGGTGTCGGGGAAGCTCTTGCAGGTGAGATTTTTCTTATTGCGTCTATTTCTTCCCGCTGCCACCACCGCGACAATCCCCGTCTTCCACCAACCCGACCCACCAACCTCCTAACCTACCACAGCCGTGTCAATTCGATTTCTCTCTGCTGACTGAGAAAAACTATAGGGGCGATCAATGGCGGTTTCGGTGGTGTCTTTACACTTGCTGGGTTGCTCTGCGGTGACTCGTGAGCACAAGTTTCATATTACGAAGCGTGGTGAATCACGATGACTCTGATTATTTTCCCCCTCTTGTCATGTTTCTAGAAGTAACTGCTGATGTATAGCTACCACGCTTGGCTTTTTGTTTTTAAGGAAGAGCATACACGGACGGGCGTCTTTGTCTTGTACAATACTTTGTATTATCCTACTCTGCTAGTAACAAACAGGGTTTATATTTTGTGTCCATAGATGTTACCCTGGTCTGTCTGCTTGAGCTGAAGTTGTAGCCTTCCAAAGGCTTGGGAAACATCAAATGATGCGTAGCGGTCCTCCTCGTGGCTACTCTGCCCGAGTTATTGCTCCTTCTCCCTCTATGCAGGGACGAACCTAACCATCAGCTCCGGCTTCTCGAAGAAGCCATAATGGAGCAAATCCTTCTCCAGTTCAAAGTATTGGTCGTCCAACTTCTCAATATTAAACGTCCAGAGCACTTTAGCGAGGAACAGCCTCCCTTGCATCCACGCCATCTCCCGGCCGAGACATATCCGCGGGCCGAGACTGAAGGGATACAAGCTGCTGAGATGGTCTTCTCTGAACGCGGGATCGTAGAGGGGGTGGCTGGCTGGTAGCCATCGCTGAGGCCGGAAGTGCAGTGGTTGGTGGAAGAAGCGAGGACTGCGGGCGAGTGCCCAGATGGAGGTCTGGACGGTTGTCTAAAAAAGGGATGTAGTGGTTAGTGGGTAGAGTGGTTGAGTGGTAGAGTATATATATACAGCCAAGAGCGAAAAAAAATAGAAAAACAGGTGAATGATGCTTTGTTCTTACCCCTTTAGGAATGTATTGCCCGTCTACCGTGGCACCCGGGCTTGTACGGGGTAGTCCGGTATCGTTGCTCGGGAGCAACCTGAGCGTCTCCTCCAAACAGGCTTGTAAATACGCGAGTGAATTCACCGCCGTAGGTGTAATGGCATCGTAAGCCTTGAACTGACCCCTGATCTCCTGCACCAAGACCTCGTAACTCGATGGTTCATGAAGGAGGAGGACAAGCGCACCGTAGAACAAATCTGCCATAGGGCCCCAAGCCGCAAACATGGTCTGCAAAGAAACAGAAGCGATGTGCACTAGCTCCCGCGTATCCGTCGGGACCGGGCTGTCGGGGGGTAAGATGTAGTCGAAGTAATCCTCGTGCTCGGTCTTGCCCCTCTGATCGATGCGTCTGAGGATGCTCTCGCGCGTCACTGCTTCCATGGCCGAGAATACGCGGACCTTGGTGATGGGCACGAAGAGGTACTGGAAAGGCCTGAGGAGCGGGAACCGCTTGAACACTTGCATGACAGTGGCGAATTTGTTGAAGCTGATCAGAACGTCGAGGTGGATGGAATCCTTCACTGGATAATACAAAGTAAAGTAAGTAAGCAATGCCCACAAGGTGATGATCTTTTTTATTTTGTCGAAAAATCACAGTGGGAAAAGAGAGGGTTGCAAAAAACGTACTATCTCGCATCTGATACATCTTCTCATTCCAAGCCATATCCGCCGATAAGTCCATCGCTAACCAGTTCGTCCATCGGGCAATGGGCACCCCGTCCGAACCGAGCTCCTTCATCCGGGCGACGAAGTAGTCGATGTATTTATGCACCAAAGGCTCCATCTTCCGCACCGTGCGGCTGCTAAACGCCGACGAGAGCTTCCTCGCGACTTCGCGGTGGCGGTGCGGGTCGCGCTCCCATATTATGCCGCCGAGATCCTGCCCCCGGTCCTGGAAATCCGTCTTGACGAAAGTCTCGAGATTCTTGTGATGTGGTGCGTAGATGTCTGTAAAGAAAAAATAAGCCGTGTGCTTGCACTCCCCATATTCTTCTTTCACCTGTTTTTGAACTATTACTCGCCTGTGAAAGCGGCCGGGGTGAAGAAGACGAGCTCGTTTGGAGCAATCCTCACGACTGGGCCGTATGTGCGCAATGCGTCTTCGATGGCCCAGGGGTATCTCCCCGATAGCCTGCACCGAAAGAGATGAAGTTCTAGGTCTGAGGTCTGAGATACATTCAAGACGCGGACATACCAGTGGTATGCATACCAGAGATTGGAAACAGCGGCGAGCCGTGGGCCGGGATATCGTGAAAGAGGATGAAGATACGAGAAATAGAACGCGCTTGAAATCCCGTAGGCCGCAATCTTTCATCAGTTAGATAAGTAAGTTGTCCCATATTCGGGGACACTTCAAAGAGAACCTACAAGACTCAAAAGTATAGAAACTACGCCATAATCTGCCCAGAAGCTGGATGACATGATAGAAAACGGCATACTTTATTCCGGTGTGAGTTTTACGATGCGCGCTCAGTGAGACTGAATGAGCCGGAGGGGATAGGGCTGAACCAAGTGATCTTACCGCATGGTTGAAAAGATGGAAAGGTGAGACGATGAATGAATTAAGTAATCAGGTAAGATCTCCCTGCGGATCTAACGGTAAGACGGTAGGACGGTAGGCCAGTATACCATTATCGGCCGAAAAGACTTTCACACTGTGTGCTAATACCGCCTAACCCTGTCAGAAAAGAATAACAACGGTAGAGCCTCTGTGTTACAAGAGAAGTGACCAACCAGTACAATACTCTCTGTTAGATGGTTCAGGAATCTGGTATAAGACGCACCCAAGGTCGATTTGGATGTTTGATAACACCCCAAAGTGTAGTAGAGTGACAACGAGAATATGGCACGAAACCGACCCCGAAAATGTTTTAGTGAAGGATTTGTCGAGGTTGACCTATGTCAAAAAAGACAGTATCGAGTGTAACGGTATTTGATTCAATCAACTAAAGCGTGATACAAAATCAATAATGCATCGAAGGGGGCATCGGATGATAACTGATCCCTCATTACCTGGCACCATCGCCTCCATCACTGGTTCCTGCATCCGTAATCTGCAAATCCGACGCAGAATCGTCACCCTTAACCCTCTCTCCGAGAAAGACCGCATGATCAAAGCTATGGTGTGTCCGTACAACAGTTGTCCACAGCATCGCCACGTTCTTGAACACCACCCCAAGCTCCTTCCGAGCATTCTCGCACTGTCGACCACATGCTTCAGGACGGCCAAAGTGGACGGGGATCCGTCGAGGGCAAAGGTATGTCTTCTCCGTGTACCGTAAGGTCTTGATGTCTAACTGCGTATCCGCGCCCCTAGTTTCGTATGTCTTTTTGACCTCGCAGTCAGTTGGGGGGCCGTCAGTCTGCGACGTCACTTCCGAAATGGTATGCGTGACCTCGATCTCATTCTTCAGGGCCGTGAGATAGAGCCGGTCTCTGATCCAGTTGGCCAGCGCGTCGACGCCGAAGTACTGGGCCTCGCCGAGCAGGGACTGTTATCTCCCATAGTCGGGGTTTCGGGTCGACGAGTCGAAATAGGCCGGGAAGTTGCCCGAGCGCAGGTACAGCAGGACTTCGCGGAACAGCTTGGGGTCCGAGTCGATGAAGTACGGCTCTTGGGGTCCCTTCTGCTTCTGATTCCAGCGCTCGGATAGGAGGGCATTGAAGTAGGTGCTTCCACCCACTAAAACGTCTCTTGTTGTTGTGAACAGCTTCTCGCCGACTTGGAGCTTGATGATTTCTGCCATGGTGGGAAGCACGTGGCACGACAACCGATTCGATGTGACAAATTTGGGTAATGTTTATTGATTTGGCTCTCAGGCAAAGAAGGAAAGGAATGCTCTATGAGACTCTGTCTTCCGTGACTTGGAAATAATTAACTTTGAAAGATACATCAATTCAGAGACTTATATTTGGACGACACGACACTCATATGTATCACGGTTGGGACACTGTCACTCTGATAGGACAGCTGGCTTTGGCTAACAGACCAAACACCCGGGGCTCGACGTTTATGTCGTGCAAAAAGAACATGTTTGGTAGTAATTCCGTTTGAACCCCTACTGTAATATTCCAGATCATCCGAGGGGGTCACGGCAAGAATGTGAAAACTAGCCTGGGTGTGTCAACTTGTAACCGTGCTCCTAATAGGTCATGCATAGTTTTTTCTTTACAAGCGGCAGTTAAGAGAACATTATAGAAACATTCAGATTCGATTTCCGGGAAGTCGGATAATCTCGGACGGGTTACTGTATCTCCAGTCAGCCTATGAGCGTTTGTAGCCAGGAAAGCAAACGCCTTCCCTTCCGGATACGCATTTCACACCCGAGGTATAAAGACTTGGACATCACATGCTAACCTAGAGATTATTACCCTCTACTCATCAAACCCTGCTAGACTCTCTCAACCATGGTCGTTTGCTGGTCCTTCTAAGGGCACACGACTTAAGCGGGATATTGGAAGTATTGGAAGGTTACTCGGGAGCACCTCCTGGACCGAAGCGTCACGTTCGGGAAAAGAACAAGGAAAGAAAAAAAACAGTGCGGATATGGTAAAATAAAAAACGTTGAAAACTGTGTTCCAAGGGGCGCATACCACCTACAAGCATCGGCCACTATATTCACATCGATTCTGCACAAACATTTGGCAACCAAGATCCGAGTAAGCGTTGAGTAGGAGGTGTCTGTTGGTAGTCACCCTCTCCGTTAGTTTGAGCCTTGCTTGAGTTGGAGGAACTGCTGTGCCCACCCTCTCAAAATTTGACTGCCCCTTGCGTTCGCATACACTCTTTCCCGATAAGAACCACTGTCCCTCACCCTCATCCCTAAGTACCTTAGCTAGATCCCTAGGAGCTTTACTAACTTGTTAAATCTTCTTTCGTACCGCATTATTATTTCCCACATCATAGGACGATGACTTGGACCAGAGGGTCTGCTGGCTCACACAGTAACGTACTCCAGTCAGCAACACTGGACGAGAGACTATAAGTACTTGACTACTTAATCACTGCAATGAATTCTACGGTCACGCCCAACTGGAAGTAAACGTGTCCGAAATCACTTCTTTCTCCCTCCGCTACGGCCTCCCGCCCTTAACAGGACACAGCCGATACCCCCTCAGCTCCCACCTATCGTTCCCAACACATGGATGACACCAGAGGACGTCATCGGGATCTACCGCGCGCTTGATCTTCAGCAGACGCGCGTAGTTGCTCGCGCCCCAGAACGTGTTCTGCCAGTCTCTTTCTCCGGGGTTGTTCTGTGAAAGTATGATGTTAGGCTGACAACTCTTGAAATCTCGATTTCCCCCCCTTCCCCTGTTTTCATCTCATGGGACGAGGAAAAAGGGGAAGAGTGAGTTGAGTGTGGTTACGTGCCTCGTTTATGTAAGCGCCCATGTCGGGCGCAATGTCGCGTAATGGTTGAGTCATCTGGTCGACTTTGGCGAGAGCCTCCTGTTTCGCAGTCGTGTTGAGAGGGGCGAATGGGACGCCGAAGACTGGATGTTTTTAAAAAGCAAATTAATATTTAGTGTGAGTGAGTAAGGAAGTGGGGATG
The DNA here is from genome assembly GCA_022385605.1 of Xylariaceae sp. FL0594. Lineage (NCBI taxonomy): Eukaryota > Fungi > Ascomycota > Sordariomycetes > Xylariales > Xylariaceae > Xylariaceae sp. FL0594. Next base: position 109,163 of record MU280771.1, read on the forward strand.
AGTAAGTAGTAAAAAAAAGGAAAAGAAAAAATAAAGAAGAAGAAGAAGAAAAACCCACCAACATGAGCCAGCGCCTTCCTCCACGTCGGCGTGACAGCCGTGCTCCCGCCCCGGGGCCGAGCGTTCCACACGCCCTTGCCGCCCACAAGGAACGGCGACGGGGTGGAACTGCCGGAGCCCTGGAGTACTTGCCCCAGATAGGTGCTGTTGTGCGAGGAAAAGGCGGCTTCGTCCAGGAGCCGCGAGCCGATGTACTTGTCGCTGCCGGCGGGGCTCATGTCCTCGTTATCGACGAGCCAGGCCCGCAGGGACTGGTACGCGCGGACGTCGACCGAGACTGATACGGCGGCGGTGGGCCAGCGCGTCTTCATGGTCGCGAGCACGGGGTCCAGGATGTTGGACAACGAGGCCGTGTCTTGCGTGTTGATGAGCGCGAGCTCGGCCGCTATGCCCGCTACGGTGATCGTGCCGCTGCTGTTGCTGTTGCTGTCGGGGTTGGGCACGACGAGACGGGGAGTGATGGCCGTGTACCCCGACACGCCCTTCGCGGCGAGAGAGGGGAACTGCGACGCCACGTACCCGATCATGTCCCAGATCCAAGGCGCATCGAGCACCGGGGTGTAGATCCCGATTTGCGCCCCCACCATCTTGGGTGTCGGGTAAGTGGCGAGCGTGGCGGATGTCATGATGCCGAAGGTGGAGCCGCCGCCCTAGGAGACATGTTAAGTTAATCTGGGTATGATCCCGGCGTACAACTTGGCTAGTTCATTGAAGGGGAAAGCAAAGGGGAAAGGGAGGGGGGGCAATTTACGCCTCGCATCGCCCAAAACAGATACTGGTTCTGGCATTCGTTAACCGTCAGGATCTCGCCCTTGGGCGTGACGACCTCCATCTCCAAGACGTTGTCCGCCCCCATGCCGTAATGCGGCGATAGGACGGAGTGGCCGCCGCCCGTCAGGTAACCCCCGATGCCGACGGTCCGCGAGGTCCCGCCCACGACGGTGCGGTTGATGCCGTCAAGGGCATCGTAGATGGCGCCGAGCTGTGCGCCGCCGCCTACCTTGATCGCCTGTGTGTTGATGTTGACGTTAGGGCCGCAGCCGGTCGGCCGGAACGAGTGGGAGTTGGCGTGCAGCTCGAGGCTCTTCATGTGGTGGATCCAGATGGAGAGCGCGCCTGGCGCCTGCGAGCGCCCTTGGTAGTCGTGTCCGGTGCTCTTGATGACTACGCGGATGTTGTGCTTGCGGGCTGTATGTCGGGTTCGGGCAAGTTTAGCAAAGTATAATAATCAAAAGAATTGGTGCATATGGAGGTTTATTCTTCTTCTTCTCTTCCACAGAGAAATCATTCTATGGAGAAAGTAAAGTCCCTTACCGAAATCCAGACCCTGCTTGACATGCTGGGCGGTCGTCGCATTTACAACATAGGCCGGATACCCGTCAGGGCTGCACGGAGTATTCGGGTCGATCAGACACGTGTCGTTGTTGAACTGCTGCCACATGTTCGACACAGGATTCTCCTGGTGGAAGACGGTAGTGCTCCATGCTTCGGTGACAGAGGCGCAGATCTCGGGGCTGTAGAAGGAGAAGAAGAGAAACACCACCAAGACAAGTTAGTGGTTATTCCTCAGTCGACACTTGTTGTGAAAGAAGGGGAGGGCTTTGACGCACTTGTAGGTAGGCTGTCCGGGATGGCAGACAGCTCCCGGAGGCGCGACTGGTCTGATGAGTCTCCCACCGAGAGAATGGTTGAAGTTGGCCCAAGTATCTTGAGATGGCCACTGATGTTCATGTCGTAGGTAGTCTTAGTAACCTGGGCATCGCAGTCCAAAGCTCCCCCTAGGAGATAAACTCACCGTGGGGGTGCCAGGGAACGCTTTACACGCCGCGATTTTCCCATTATCATGCTGGTCGTGTGCCCTCGATTTTGCCAGGGCAGTATGGCCAGGGACGAAGCTCGACGCACAAGCGGCCAGGAATATGAAGCCTCTTACTCTCATCATGTCAGTCTCGGTGGGCAGTATCTCGGCCTCGATAGACTAACCTAACTGCCTTGCCTACCTTGACTTGCAACGGGTTGCGACGGGACCCCTCTGTTATTCATATAGTAGGAGAGACAAGGCTTTATCCCTAAGACTAAGCTCGTGCGTTAAGATCGAGTCTAGAGCAGGATCACTAGCGCTGATCAATATAGTCAGGGGTTATGAGGCTTTCTGCCCACTGCCCTTTCCTGATCTGGATTGACGTCGCATCCCGAGGGTTGCGGTACAACTCCAGATACCGGGTTCAATTACATGTTATTGTGCTCGAACCGCTGTATACATGTATTGACTTACACTTCCTCGACTATTTAATTCTCCTCGCCTAAACCCTCGAGTTCCTTCCCTTGCTTTGGATTGCGTTTCCCAGGGATAGAGACACGCTACTGCCCGATGCTCCTAGACTAAGCCTTTAACCTATGCGGTGAGGATGGAGCGATGTTGTTAGGACGAGATTTGGGCGGGGTTCCTGGCGTGCCTGGTTAACCTAACCTAATGTATTATGCAACTCTCCACCAGAGATTCAGGGGTATATTCCTCATGGTTTTAAGGTGGACATTGACCAGTTATAACTTATCACAGGGTGTTTTCTGGGCGAAACGGAAGCCTGAGCAGAAAGCTTTTCGAGCTCTTAACCTTACAGAGTCGTTACTCGCCAGCGGATTTAGAGCATAGAGCGTTGCATTCATCATCGCACCACCCTTTTGTCTGGCCTTTCCCCGCTTCTCCTGCTTCGGTAAGGCTATCTATCTGCTGTGTGCATTTGCTTTCACATGGAGCTATTCCCGAGAGCTCTGTTGGGTGCGTCATGCAGGGTGACCACTTCCATGATTGGCCAATTCATCATCCATGTTGGTTTAAGACCTTTTAACCTAGTATTGTTGGTCCAATTCCTGCATGGAACTCGCTTGAATGCGAGGGGGACCAGTACTGGACAATGGTCACGAAAAGCGAGACTTTAGATTTGATTGCGATCTGGAAGCCCTTCCTTCGAGCGTTGTGCAGCGCTTAGATTGTAAAGTAAGGGAAGGGGGTTAAAACTTTAGAAGAAAGTGGGGGTGTGGAAGCATGGGGGCAAAATTGGTTTGTCTTTCGACAGGAAACGGCGCCAAGATCCTACCTATCCTTGCTTTGCAGAGCAGAAGAAAGTGATCGAGGGGGAAACGCAGCTAGCTGCCTTTGTAAGCCTTTACCAGTAGATTCGACGCTTGTGGATGATAATCTCAAACAAATGAGAAGGTATCTTCAGGGACTCTTTCATAGGGGCCGTGCGACGCTCTTACAGATATGCAAGACGCTGTCAATCTCGTCGGTTGACGTTCGGCCGAGGCCGCATTCCGTAGCCACGCCGAAGGTGAACGGGACAATGGACTGGGCAGCCTCGATGCGTTTCCTCGTCCCAGCTTCATCGTTAGCATGCACTACGCCCAGGTACAGGTAAGGGTGGCCCGAAGCATCACCATCAAGCTCGAGGCCGGCGAGAGGCGCAAAGTAAGCCCGATCCGTCCGGCTTTTCGGCACAGGCATGTGTATCCACTCCGTGCGCGAGCCGAGAGTCTTGGTACGGGCGAGAAGGGCGTTGGCGAACTCGACAGGAGCGATGTGTCCTCGGGCTCGATGAAGTGCTTGTGGTTCAGGTCGCCGTAGCAGAGATGGAACGCGATTCTCACATCGTCGGGGATATGCCTGGAAAGCCGCTCGACGCGGTCCACGAGGCCCCGGAGGACGCCGCCGTCGGGCGATGAGAAGTATGCCTTGTGTCGGACATCCAGGGGCTTTCCGCGGTCGAACTCTAGCGCCGTCATCTCGAAGCACAGATCCCATTGGATGACCACGTCGCCATGGGGGATATTGTCCACGATGTTGTCGATGCTCTCCGCGAAGCGTTGCTCGTACAGCGGTTCAATCGCACCTGCGACCTCGGGCTTCAGGTGGCCTGCCATGACGCTATAAGGCGACGGCAGACCGATCTGAAATCGGATATCCGACGCGACGGCCCCTTGCTGACGAAGGCGCTTGAGCTCGGCGTAAGACGACAGCGCGGCTGTGTCGTAGCCCGTCTCTTTTACGTCCTCGAGTGTGAAGACCGGAAGCTTGGACTCGGCCAATGGGTCACCTCCGAGTTCAGTTGGCCAAGCTACAGAGGGGAAGCGATGGCGTTGCCATCCAATGTAGTTATATCTTTCGCCGGTCTCGCCGTCCGGTACGGCGGGCAAGCGACCAGGAAGCGCGGCTGCGATGCGCTTGAAGACCTCCTGCGACGAGGCCCCGGGAACACTTCCAACCATGAGTACTCCAACAGGCTCCATTGTGTATTAGAGGTTCATGTAGTGAGCTATTTGTTGTCAGGGAGAGGGGTAAAACCTTTGAAGAGCAAATTTGAAAAAGGAGAACAAAGCAGGTAGATGGGAGAAGCCTGCAGTTGGTTCGGGGCGGGTTCTTATATGTCCATCGTCAGCCTTGATTACCTACTCCTCCCCCGAAACATCCGACAATAAGCCTCAGCATAACATCCATCTGGGGTAAGACATGCCCACCCACTTGCGCTTTCATGTAACCTCGACAATACAAGGGCGACCCCACCGCTGGAGACAAGGCAAGCATGATTAACCGTGCGCAAGCTGTAGAGAACACACTCGACAAAGGGGGGCAGTTGAGGCCTACAGATATGTAACCAATACTAGATATAGGCCACACAGGGTTACCAAATACCTGTCACAATGGCGGAAGTGCTAAAGTCTTCTGATAGTCGCACGTCGTGATAGGAAGACAAATCGGATAGATTACACTTCAGTCCCGGATACGACAGAAGATGTATATCAATGTTGAATTGATCATTTATGCTCTAAGATAATATGCAGATACACACAAGAGAACCACCTTCCTCGATGCTCGCGCGCGTACATCAGTGCGTTTATAGAATCCCCTTTACGCTCCCCACCCCGCTCTATCAATCTCAAAAGTCAACCCCTGAGACCCCCCTTTTTCCCGCATGAGCCCTATCTAACGGTCGTGCACGTCTAGCAGACGACAAGGACAGAGCCGATGCGCTCGCCCTGGGCGTAGCCATCGCAGGAGCCCTGGGTGCCGACGTGGATGGGGCTGTCGTTGTTGTTGCACCCGGAGCCGGTGAAGTAGGTGGCTAAGCGAATATCTCGTCAGCTTTCATACTTGATCATGTTCATGTTCCTAGGTTCGGTTCTTTTTCAAAGAGACTTACTGCTGCAGCCACCGAAGTTGTTCACTTTCAGGCTGGTCACGGACTGGAAGTTGGTGCAGGACGATCCGTCGGGGAAGGTCCAGTCGAGCTTGGTGCCCTGGCAGCTGGTGCCGGTCCAGGTGGACAGGCGCAGCGAGTTGGATCTCGCCGCCAGCTTGTTGTTGTTGTTGGAGTCGGGGACGACGACCGCGCCAGAGGCAGCAGAAGGGGCCGCGGCGGCAAAGACGGCGCTGATGGCCAAGAGGATGGAGGTGGTGAACTGCATGGTTGCTTTTCTTGGGAGTGAGTTTGGGGTTACTCGGTTGGGTTGAAGAGAAGTTGGATGGAGACTGGCGGATGCTTCTGCTGCTGCTGATGGTGATGATAAGGAGTATTTTTCGTCTCGGTAGAAGGGGGATGGGCGCCTGGGTTTATATAGACAACGAAGTTCGCGAACTCTTCCCTCGAGGTTGAGAACTATACCGAGTTCGCCATAGAGCGCCGCGACTGTGAAGCCACTTACGATACTGACGTCGTTTGTTCTGCAGCTCTAATATCAAAGTCCAGACTATTCAGGCGCCATCACCAGGCAGTAGTGGCCGTGCGCATGAAGCTATCTTCACAAACTTGGACTTGCCACTGCGGCACGCCACGCCGGGTAGGATGCCATGGCGCCATCACCAAGTCTATGCCGAGCTGCAATATCCAGGGTACAGTCAAGAGATCAGACGTTTGCCGAGACTTGCTAATATCGAGTTCTCTACATGGTGCCAGCAAGTATTAACTTTACTTGATCTAGCTGTTCCTCACAGGTTGAGTCTTCTCTTTGTCATACCTCATTCCGTGCAACATGGCGGAAGACAGTGTTGTCATCCTTTCTTGCCTTGCCGCCGGGCTTACGTGTACTCAATCTCAACATCAACATCAAAATCGAACAGTAAGACAACTCCTGATTCGCCTTCATCAACATCTCCCCGTGCATTATAAAGACACTTAATAAGCCTGGTCCTACATGAGAGACTAACTATCTAGGCCCAGGGCCAGTCGTCATCCCCACAGGGCTGACTGGCGGGGGAGCCTCAACATGCAGGGAGTCTGGAGACGATGATGATTTGCCCGCGCAAAAGCTTTTGGGGGCCAAACTTAGACAGGCCAATATATTCGCTTAGATAGACACTCTCCCGAAGCGGAAGCCAATAAGGTCAGATCTGACTTGCCTTGCAGGTCCGCAACTCCGCGCCAGATCCCGCGCTGGGAAAAAGTGGCGTCAGCTTCACTGATTCCGTCCTAGGGCTGATTAGCCAACAATTCCCATGGGCTCATCAATGCAATTCCACCATTTCTAGTAGCAATGTCGCTGCTATATGATGAGGACTTATTTACGCGGCTGATGCCTGACAGAGAGAAGAATGGATGTGATTTTATCCATTGTTAGCATTTTACTCTTCCCCTAAGATGATTACCCAAGACAAGCGTCAAATGGTAACGGTAAACCCCATAAACGCCTAATTTTTGAGTTTCTTGAACCTTTCCTTTCCAGCTGCAGAGTAATCTTCAGCATCTTTCACTCCGCCGGAATCCATCAGCTCCTGAATGGTTGGCAACTGGCCTGGGCTCTGCTTCCTCGACTGACATCTCGAGGACTTGGGAGTCTGGCAGTTCGAACTGCGGAGCCGCGGGCTTAGGTAGATGATCATCCGGCTTCTCTCTCAGTCCTTCCGTAATCGCCGTGGGGTCCGCCTCGTGCATGCCGGTCGTGGGCTCATAAACAGGGCTGTCATCTGGGCCTGTTTCATTGGGCCGCAGCGGTGCTCCAGCCTGACGTTGAGCAGCTTCCAGAGTTCTCGGCCTGCGGACAAGGCGGAGGCAGAGCCATATCACGGCTCCGACCAACGCCAGTCCAACAAGGCCTGCAGCCACGCCTATGCCGGCCAAGGCCGGAGTCCGAAGACGTGGTGAGGATGTGGCGGGGCCGTTCTGGATCGACGAGGCTGTCTCTGTGCCGTTATCGGTGCCATTGCACATAAGCGTATGGATGACATTATCGCGCCATTGTGACACTAGCTTTGAACAGTTGAAGTCTGAGTTGGAAGCCTCGATCACGACGTTCCCACTAGCCAATCTTAGAGCTGGAAAGATATTGGGGCCGTTCGATCTGATCCAAGAGTCAGTAGGTCCTTTATTTTTCGAAAAGACAATATTATACTTACGTGTCGAGCTGCCCTTGGAGGCGTACGTTACCCACATTTTCCAACCGGGGGAACAGAGGGAGGACTGTTTCGACGTTCTCATAGAAGGACAGGTTGGTTGCGCTTTCGACCTGGCCAAAGTCAAAGGTACAATTCGTGTTGTTGAAGACCATGAGGTTAGAAACGCTTGAGATATGGCCGAATTTAAACTCGCAGTTTGTGTTGTTGAAAACAGCAAAGTTCGCCCCAACGTCGGTCAGGCCATCGAAGTTGATATTTATGTCCGAATTCGACTTAGCAGTCAGATCCTTCGCAATCGTGCTGATCAGCCCGAGGTCGAGCTCTCTGTTCTCGTATATACCATCAGCCGATGCGGATTCGAGTACCATGCTGTCGTTGACTCGGACTGGAGTTACAGCTCCTCCACTTTCTGTAAGGGTTGTAAGATGGGCGCTCCCGCCATTTTCCAATATCAGGTTCCCAACGGAAGACAGACGATCTAGTGAGTAATAACATTGACGAGCACCGTAAATGTGCAAGTCAGTAACAGCTGTGAGGGAGTCAAACCGATGGCAGGTATTGATTCGACACTGGACTGCTTCCTGGATGAGGTCGGATCCGAAATCCGAGAATTCGCTTATGTCCCACATCACTATGCTTCCAAAGAAGGTCACGTTCCAGCTGATCGATTGAAGGTTTGGCGCTCCCGTAATGTTGATGTTGTAAATCGAACCTCGTCCGCTAAAGCCATCAGGGGAAATTCTGAGATCTGACGGCTCTAGCATGGGGAATGTCATTGCTGTTAAGGACGCAACATCGCTGAGCTGAAGAGAACCAAAACTTCCAAGCTTGGGAAAATTCATAGCCATCAGCTCCGGAATTTGCTGGCCCGTGATCGTGAGGGTGCGCTCCAAGTTGGTGAAATTCAGAGTGCCTGTCGCGTCTTGAATATCTATAGTTTCGCAATCAGTCAGGTTCTCGGCCTGTTGCTGGTTGGTAACGGTAACATGGCAGCTTGTCATGGCGGATTCCCTTGCGATTCATTCATGTAATATCTCTTCGCCGGAACTTTGCAACCTTCGACTCATCCAGCGCGCGGTGTGTGTGGCTGAGTCTCTTGTACTGTATCCGGGCTGATCTCAAACAAGACAGTACCACGTCATGTACATGTCGCGATGAGAAAAGAAGAAGATGCTGTCTGTCCGAGCCATTCTGAGGGGTGTCAGCTGATCCTGCAGCGGTCCACAGCCCACAATTGAATAATCTGCACATCCTTGAATTCGAAACAGTGGAAGCATCCTGTCAGCCTGTCAGCCTGTTCTTCACTTAGATCGCGTTAGGGTAGAATTGTGGGCTTCAGTTCTGAGTGGGCTCATTGGATCTCATCATGTGCTATCTAGCACTTAACAAGAGAGTCCAATAAGCCCGCATCGTGTCCATTTTCTGCTGTCCTAATCCTATGATTACGAGTGTTCACCTAACGTACCTGATCGCCATCGCGCAACACGGAAGGCGTCCTTATTTCACATTTGAGTTCGTGTAAGATACAACCGAGCCCCGGTCAAGGCTTGGAGTCGAAAGAGGTCATTGTACTATCGCACAGGCCACAACTACTGACTCATTCGATTTCTCTTCCCTCAGCTCCTTGCAGCGCGCACCTTCAAGAGTGACTCTGCATTCTCAAAGGCGACCTGCCGCAGCTGCTGTGGTGTGACGAAGCCGCTCTTCTCCAAGTCCTGGACGAACTTCACCCCATCCTCGTTCTTTCCGAACGGGTAGTCCACGCTAAAGAGAATATGGTCGATCTTGGTCTATGGTCATAATACGTGTTAGTGCCAGTTCCCCGTTATGGTTACTTGCGATATGCATCTATGCGAGTTGTAAGGGGTAGGCCACCGCCAAAATTGCCCCAATTTTCATGAGCCCAACTTACGTTCCTGATTATCGTGGCCATCGGATCAATACTCCAGACACCACTTGTCGTGATCCAGATATTCTGGTCGTACACCTCCCTAAACCGCCTCCTCTTTCCCCAGCGCGCAGCCACCATGTCTACACGGTCCAGCATGAACGGGAGCATCTCTCCGTAGTGGCCGAGAATGATCTTCAGCTTCGGGAACCTGTCGAAGACGCCGGCGGCGTAGAGCCTGAGGACGTGCACGGCGACGTCCGAGTGCCAGCCCCAGGCGTACGCGCCGATGCACGTCGCAGCCATCTGGTCGAAGTTGCCCGTGTACGAGCCCTGCATCTGCGCCTCGGACGGCAGCGTGGGGTGGAGGTAGACGGGCACGTCGAGCTCCTCCGCCGTCTTCCAGAGCGCCATGTAGGGCTCGCCGTCGTAGTACGTCGCGCCGGCGCGGTTGTCGATCAGCGCGCCCACGAAGCCCAGCTCGACGACGCATCTCCGCAGCTCCGCGACGCACGCCTCGGGATCCGCGACGGGCAGGTCCGCGAACGCGGTGAGGCGGTCCGGGCGCGCGCTGACGGCTTCGAGCGCCTCGTCGTTGGCTGCCCTACACACGTCCGGGGGCAGGACGCCGGGGACGTGGGAGAGGATCTGGAGGGAGATGCCGTTCCTGTCCATGGATTCCAGGCGGAGGGTCGATGTGTCTTGTAGTTTCTCGTTGACGCCTAGACCCCCCACGAAGCCTCCGTAGAACTCTGGCAAGGCATCTCTTGCCGCTTTGGAGAGGAAGGCTTCCTCGAGTGTGATGAGCGGCAGGGTCATTCTGGCGGCTTTTGACAGTAGAGAGAATCAGATAGGAAAGTACCACTATAGGTAAGTGTTGATTCAATGTGAGTAATTATCTGCACAAATTCCGGGGTGAATTTTCTTGACTTGAGGGAGTCTGAAGATGACTGAAAGAAATGTCAAGTGGCGTTTTATAGTCCTCGGGATGATATTTTTAGTTACATGACAAACGGTCCACGCTACCCGGCATGGATGATCGCTGACGAGAACTGCTGGAGTAATCACTTTAAATCCGTGGGAGCGGTAAAATATCAAAGCAAGAAAGGACTGAAAGAAAATGTCTTATGCGAGGAGTCCCCTCCAGCTCCGAGCATTCGGACATGGGCACACCGATGAAGGAGTTACAGGTGTCCTTAACTCCGGGAAACTCCGGCGCTGGCTTCGGTTTGTTTACCCCGCCGGGGATAAGATGCGGGGGTGGAGAAACTGGGTCTCGGCTCGGCTCGTATACTTTCGGTGTCCGTGCTGGCCCCGGTCGAATTTCACTGGAGAAAATTTAACCTGCAAGTATTTGTAATGTACATCTTATCCTTCGAGCTGTCTGTTTACGATAGACTGCTTGAGTCATAGGTGAGGGAAGAGTACTTACGGAGTACGTTAACACGAAAATAAGATTCTCCAACAGAACAATTTTTTTCATTTTCCCTACCCATGTTGTAAGTGACGCGATACTACTATGTACTTCATGACTGCGAAACAAATGCATGGATTGCGAACATTGTTTCCAGACTGTACATCTCCCACTCTGGATACTTACATATAGTTCGACTCGTTCAAGCTTAGCACACAACCCCTTGTAAACATCGTTACCCCAAATAACATTCACAAGATCTTGAGAATAAGTGACCTCCAACCCAGTCATTTCTCAAGCTTTAGATTTTCTCAGTCAACATTGTCAACCCACCAGTGTCCCAGATCTTGTTTACCATCCTTTCCCCCTTTTCTTCCCCTTCCCCTCATCTTTTCTCAATTTCTTTGGAGACACGTCTCGTACTGGGGGTTCGAAGCAGTCCCACTCATCATCACCAGCCACTGTTCCGAGGGAGATGATATCGTAGTCCGAGTCATCGTGTTCCACCATCTCCCAGTCGGAGTCTATACTGTCACTATCGTTTTCGCTGGCATTTCCTGACCCAGCTGTGCTGCTATTTCCAGCTATATCTTCACCTCTCGGTCCCTCATTTAGTATAGGGCTTGGTGGTGTCGGTCTGGACGTGGGCCAGGGTGGACGTGGGTATGGGTATTTCTCTTTCGCGGTCTGGTTATGAGGTTTGGACTCCCGCTTGGTCCCGGAATTTGATGCGCATGGCAGTAAGCCGCTTTCCACGTCCTCGCCAGGAACACTCGTACGCTTGGGTCGCCCTTTCCATATCAACCCCCTTGCGGCCATCACTACCGCTACGCCCACGGTTATCCCGAGCACGGTGTTGTAGACTCTGTTGTTGAAGCCTGTAAAGGCCGCTGCGGTATCTTGGGGTGCCATGGTATGCTAACACCTCGTGACAAGGTGGGTGAAGGAAAGACGTGAGCACTTCCGAATTCTGTCCTTGGGCACAACCGAGGATTCCATCGAACTTGCTGTTGGGAAGGAGGAAGATGAAAGTTTCACATTTTCGCATCAGAAGAAGTATGTGTTATACTGTCCGAATGTATTTATATCAGAAACATATCGATATCTCTAATAGTCTCTCACATTTTCAGTCACCCGGTGATACAGGAGCGGGTGGAATGAGTCGTCTCCAGTCGTTCACACACAGTAATATCATGCTCAAATTGGAATGCAAAGAAGGGATCACTGACTTATGTGACTAGTTCGTGGAACTTTTGTGATACACTTAGACTCAAAGTCACTCTTTCTGTATCTTAATTCTGGGACAGTCATGATAGGACCTAGCATTTGGACTTATCCGCAATCCTTGGCCGGCTTCCTACACTACTCGACATGCTCCTGGATGAGTGAGCTTTTATTGCTGTAGACGATATCGAAAGCTATGTTAGCTGAGCATGCGAAATCAAGAACAGTTAAACTGTATGCGACTGGCTGTTCCATGCAATAACTCTCACTGTATGGTAGGCATCATGATGGTATCAGGATTGTTGGGTTAGCATGGTTTGATTTCGTCTTTCTATCTCTTTAACTTTCCCACACCCAGTTACCTTTCACATGCTCCCTACTGCCTGCGCAACTCCGTCAAAGTGCAATTCAAGAGGATGCCGTTGGAAGCAGTCCCTGCCACTTCGCAACCCAGAGACCAATCCTAGACACTCAAAATCAGCACCAAACATAACCATCGGGTTTCCTTTTCCGTCACTACTTACTCACCAGCTCGTTACTTCATTATTAGTTCGTGAGCTCATAAAAAAGGTTTACTCTTCACGCTTGCCCCAGGCACCTCCACGGTAGAGGGAGTCGGGCTTGACAGTGGCGCGCTTCTCTTCGGCTTCGTCACGCTTGCCCCAGGCACCTCCGCGGTAGAGGGAATCAGGCTTGACGGTAGCGCGCTTCTCCTCGGATTCCGAGGCGTCACGCTTGCCCCAGA